>JASGAU010405787.1:0-22967 GCA_030220045.1 Australoheros facetus
AGCCAAAAGTGACCATATTGGGAGGAGAGGGTGGTGTGCTAAGTTATGAGGTAATGCTGGCCAGCTTGGTTATCAAACATAGAGGGTATGGGACACAGATACCTGCTTATCAGTAACATCCAAGTAAAATCCTCAAATTTCACTCAGCAAACCTGGAGCTCTGCCTTCTTGGACAGGCTGTTAGTCCAATGAAGCCACAGCAGCCATATTATTGGTCAAATAATTGGATTAAAAATGCTCCAACAGCACAAACACAGTCCAGAGGTCCAGTTCAGGGACTCCAGTTAGCTGAGGTGAAGCCTAACGGGCAGCTAGCAGCTACGCCCACCTGTGTCACCATCCACCTGTCAGTCAAAGAGGCCACGCCCCTAATAATGCAAACTTTAAGCTTTAATATTAACAGGTGAGTCATAAAGAATAGAATAGAATAGAATAGAATAGAACTTTATTGTCATTATACATACAACGAAATTAATCATTATACAACAAATTATATAATAACATTCCGTCATATTATAACGAAATTGCGTTTGGAACAACCATCCAGAGAAGAACAGACAGACTAACATAGGGGAGATGGGTGTCTGCAGCCGCTGCCGTTTTTCACTGGCGCCGCTGCTACAATCAATCCCCGGAAAAAGGAAACAAACACACATCATGGGGTAGTTAGGTAAAAAAAAAGTCATCTGGTACGGTTCTCGAAATGAGCACCATACCAGGGTCCAAAAAAACCACCTGAGCAAAGCATATTTGCACATTTAAAGCCAGGATAGCAATATGGTGGGGAAGGAGGGGGGGCAGGAGGGGATGCAGACGGAGACGAGAGGGTGGGGGCATTGTGGAGCCAGATGCCAGCTCCTAGCCAAAACAGTTCGCTGATAGTGATGAAGTTCATCAGTGGCCGTGGTACACCAGATCCAGCTTCACAAATCACAGAGAGGGCCGAGGGGAAGAGCGACCATCACGCATTGTCCTGGAGAGATATGATTACCAGCTCAAGGGAGCCGAATTCCTAATGATGCAGATGTTGTTTTACAACATACATCCTCCCCCGCACAGCTGTTAGAAGGGGGACATTAGCTACAAAGCAGTTTCTGTATCAGGCTGTAAACATGTTTATTTCTGCTGGAAAGTTTTAACATGGGGACATGGGGACTCACTGTGGCGCCTCTGCTGGACGGCAGAGGAACTGCAGGTTAATTTTTCAGCCTCTGTGGGTTTTTGGTTTGTCAGGCTGTCGGTGCAGTACATCGTCTAAGCTAGGGGTCGGCAACCCGTGGCTCCGGAGCCGCATGCAGCTCTTTCATCCTTATTCTGCGGCTCTGTGCGGCTTGGCCCTAATTTTGGTAATTCGTAGTTCTAAATTGGAACATTATTGTGATCCCGAAATATTAAAATAAAATTATTTTATTATTACTTTTTTATTTTTCGGTGCCGACCCCAGGTCTAAGCAGACCTTCACTGTGTCGGTTAAACAGAAGAAGGAACAGATGTGCTTGATGATCGAACTTTCAGGATTCTTAAATTCTCCTTCCACTCAAAAAGAAAATGTGAAACCAGAGTGGAAGAAGGTGTGTGGGCACAGAAGCAGCAGAGAAACTCAAAGGGCATCCATGTTTTAATCATTTCAGCCCTCTCCACCCAGACAAAACTTCTCTCCTATGGGAAATGTGCTTATTCCGGTTTTTTGGCACTGCAACATTAATTTTTTACAGTTCAATCTCACAGATGCTGGTTGTGACACAGCAGAAAGGCCTCGCACTGAGAGTATCTGATGAGTCTGACAGCAGGCTGCAGTCCTACGCTGACACAGACGAGCCAAAAATACACGAGCTGCACTTCTTCACAACTGATTTCGCAATTAAAGCATTCAGGTGTTCTCATTGTGGCTTTATGGTTCATCATAACTTTGCAATCTCCACCTCTACTGTGGAGAATTGGGGAAACAAGAATTTACAGAAGACAGTGATTTTAGGGCAAAAAGCTGAATAATTTTGAGCCCTTTTGAATTTTTTCATGTTTATAAATGAAACAAACAGAACTAAGGCTGCACTCTGTGTTTCTACTCTGTGTTTTGGAAATTTGGAGAAATCTTTTGCTTCAACGAAAGCATGAATTCCCTGCAGCTTTTTAAATTATTTTTACCCAAAGCCTCCTAAATTTCTTATGCCTGACTAAGCAGAAACACAGAAATTAGCCACCTTGAACATTTCCTGCAATTTTTTTTTTACTTCAATAAGTAAAAAAAACAACAGAACCTGGAAACATCCAAGCTGTCTGCTCCCCAGCTGAGCTTCAGGACAGTTTGATGTGTGGCTGCAGAAATGTCTACTGATCATAACTGATGGCTTAGCACGGCGATGATGAAGCTGTAAAAAGTAAAAGTTATGAGACCTGGTAAGTGGTTTTTAATCAGATTGGTTTTGATCCTTTCCTTATTCAATCAGACGGAGGCTGAAAACACGAGTACTGTGATCAAACACCAACACAGAGAATTCCCATTTTAATCTAATTTAGTTCCACCTTTGGTCGTGCACCTTCCTCCCTGTCAGCTCCGGTCTGCTCAGGTTTTACTCCACGTTCAGCTGTATTGAGGCGCCTTGAAGCACCTTGAGGCGACTGTTTGTTGTGATTTGGCGCTATATAAATAAAATTGAATTGAATTGAATTATTCAGACGCTCTGACCTACTTAGATTTACTGCCTCTCCAGCTCCTGATTTATTTTCCAATTGGCTGCTTTCTCTCTTTCTTTATGGCCTGTTGTGTCTTCTTCACGCCTTCTGTCAGCTGACCGCCTCAGCTCAACATGCTGTCATCAATTACTCTGTGAAACCATTTGTTTTGGTCCGACAAGTTCACATTAACTACCTTCTTATCCTAAATTCAAGACGGCCGGATTAAATGTAGAAAAAGGAGGTGAGAACTCTGGTGATGTTTCAGTCACGCAAAAAGCTTCAGACCAGAGAAGATGAAAACCTAAAAGCCAAACAAACGTGGAAACTTTGCGCGAGCTGCTCTGCAGTTTTTAGAGGCTGATTAGTTTTTAGCTGTGGAAGCGCTACGTTGTTACAGCTTTGCTCTAACCTGAAATGAAACTGTTGGACGGATTGTTGTGAAATTTTCTGCGAGCATTCCTGGTCCATGGATGATGGGTGGTGGAATAAACTTTGGTAAACCTCTTCTGATTTCTCTCGTTCTACTACTTTATGAATCTTCAACACAACGACTGATGGGATGCTAACGTGTCCTATAGGCAAAAGATAAGAACAAACAGCACCGTGAGCCTAAAGAGACAGGCTGCATTTAGGTCACATCAGGTGTGTCTGTAATCAGAAGCACCGATAAATGCCTGAATGCTGCAGTGTGCTGGGTTACACTACAAACAGAGCTGAGTGTGGACTGAAATCTGAACCTTTCAGGGGGAATAAAAGTAGATGTGGTAATAAAATGTTACCTGGTATTAGCAGGAAGAATGAGACTCGGTACGTCCACGCCTGAAGCATCAGTCAAACGTCCAACTGTCAGTTTCAGGCTGTTCAGTATGCTGCACCTACACAGTATGAAACATGGACGTGGCTTCTGTGTGGAGCCAGCGGAAGTGCCTTTAACCTGCATTCTCTGTAATGGCCACCAGGGGGTGACTGCTGCGGTTGCAAAGAGCCTTGTGGTCCTATAGAAGTCAGTAGACTCAGGTTTTAATGTTTTTGACCTGAAATGAGCGACGTTTTTACCGTGTGCTCATTAGATAACAACTTGTTAGTCGCAAATCATTAACCGATGGGTTAACAGTGTCACGGTGAGAGCCACTCGTTGCTCATCGTGTCCAGTTTCATAATGACAAAATTGCAGCAACAGAAACACTCAGATTGAGACTTCAAACTGGGATGAATAGATGGCGTCACAAGAGCTGTGTCCGTCTATTATATTGTGAGATTTATGCCTCTGTGTTGAATTTACGACACAGCCTACACCAACGGCTGACTCATTTGCCAGCATTTGTGCTGCTGTTGCTGTTGCTGGCTTTTTCATCTCTTCTTGTTAAGCTGAAAAATGGAGACAGAAGAAAGTATCCAGAAATTATGGTCCTAAATGGGCCAATCACAGATGTTGAAGGGTACATCGTGTGATATGTAGTTACATTTCTAAGCAGGTGCACATCAGGTTACAGCATGTATTACAGGATAGGGTTTCAGAAGGGTTTATGGTTATGATGTACCTACAGCTTAGATTTAACACAGAAGCACGCATCCTGCAGAAGGCTGTGACTTTTAATGATAACTCAGAAAAGCTGTGAGTAATATAATTATGTTTCCAAGTACCTGTAGTTTAACAAAATGATTTATCTGGCTTCATAAATATAGCCGTCTATCATCTGGATAGCAATGAAAATTTATGTAATGTTTTCTATTATTAGAAAGGAAAGGGAAGCGTGAATAATGTAAATAAACTTAGCAGCAAAAAGTCAGGATATGTGTGTTTGGTGGATTGTTTCTTTGTTGCTCCATGGCAATAAACTCTCACACTGTTGGAAAGCCTGTTTATTTCCCCTTAAATGGAGCCACATTTGGAAGGAAAATGCATCTGTGGGTTGAGCAGCAGAGTTGAGTCTTCTCTGCCAAACAGCTGATTCTGCCACTGACTCTGTTTGGAGCTTCTGGTACCCCGGGTGATGACAGTCAGCCTCGTCATCATTGGAGGCAATCTCAGTGCAGGGATATCGAGATGAGGTTCTGCAAGCAGTCACAATCTCATATCCACAGTCTGGGACTGAACTCTGTCCTCCAAGATGACCACGCTCGCCCCCACAGACCGGGTTTATCAGAGACTACCTCCAGAATTTGGCAGTGGAGAGGATGGGATGGCACTTCCTGCAGTCCTGATCTCAATCCCACTGAACACTGGTGGGATCAGCTTGGGCGTGCTGTTCCTGCCGAGTGACCAACACAACCACACTGGCTGACTTGTGACAAATGCTGGTTGAAGAATGGGATGCTGTCCCACAGCAGTGTGTGACCAAGCTGGTGATCAGCATGAGGAGGAGGAGCCAGACTGCTGTGGCTGTGTGTGGTTCTTCCACATGCTGCTGACACTCCTGATTGCTACATGAATAAATTGTTAAATTGCCAACACGTCTGTTTCTTCAGACTTGAACCATCCAATCGAATAAACGACATCAACCAGAGTCAGTAGCACCATCAGCTGTTTGGCAGAGAAGATTTGGCAAGTTTTTCGTGTGCACAGCCCACATACTCACCTCTGCTGCTCAACCCACAGATGCATTTTCATTACAAATGTGGCTCCATTTAAGGGAAATAATCAGGCTCTCCAGCAGTATAAGATTTATTGCTAAGAAGCATCGCTCCAACAAAGAAATAATCAACCAAACACAAATTTCCTTATTTTTTCTACTGAGTTTAGTATCGGTCCCAGCACAGAACCCTGTGGAGCTCCGTGACTAACTTTGGTGTATGAGGACAACTCCTCATTTACAGGAACAAGCTGGATCTATCAGACAGATAGGATTCAAACCAGCATTTCCTTTGATTCCAACACTGTGTTCTAATCTCTGTAGTAACAAGTTGTGATTGGTATCAAATGACCAGAGTAAGTCTCTCATTGGACATCGCGTTCTTTGAGAATTTTAGGGCCAAAAACAATATGTTTGAATTTCAGAAGTAGAAAATTACAGCACATCCAGGTGTTTATGCCTTTCAGAAATGCCTGAAAGTCCTTTTTCACACATGAAGATATCCTATGAAACATCCAGCCTTGAAACATAGAGACAGTATTTCTGGTCCAGCTCTTCAACCAGCTGAAATATGTGGCGGTTTTGTATTCTTTTAGTCAGGCTCCTGTGTTCGAGGGTTTCTCCTTTATGTGCTGGTACAGTACCTGTCAGACTCTTTTCCAGGTGCTGCTTATTTAAATCGATCGTTATCACACGTTCTCCCTGTGAGACATCAGTGTTTGAGCATGCTGTAAATTGTCACCGAATGCTGTGAGGTGCGTTATGCTAATGCATCTGACCCCAGGTTGACCACTGCTGCCGCTGCCTCCACTAATAAGCTTTCCCTGAGCGTGCTCACAAACGCAGCACTTTGATATGCTGCTGCTGGCCAGAGTGGAAAACGCCTCTGATGGTGATGAAAGCATCTCAGCCTCTTTCTGATTCATCCCCTCTCGAAGCAAGCCATATATATCTCATTTGATCAAACACACTGAAATATGCATGATGTTTCTGCATGCTTCTACATTTCTGAGGAGACTTTTTTTAATCGCATGGTTTCAGGGGTAACGTCTGAGCTCTGTCTTGGTTTAATCCAATCGGCTTCTCAAACACAATTTAAATCACGACCCCAGAGCCAGTCTGTGTGTTTCTACTGCTCGGTGCGGTGAAATTATCTCATCTAATATCATTGTCTCTAAAAGAACATGTGTGTTTGGTCTGATGTGGCAGATTCTGGTTTAGGAGCAGTGTTGAATGTGACTGAAGGTCAGTTAGATGGACTTGACTGAAGTATCTCTGTGATGAGCTGCTTTCTGCTGGCCTGATGTGTTTGGTCGTCTCTGTAAACTGTTTGGAAAAGAGCAGATCCTTAAAAACTGACAGGCAGGATGAGCTGACTCCTAAGACACAGCTGTAAGATATCACTGGTCTGAACCAGAGCTCTTAAAGTTTTGTAAGTTTTAATTAGTTTTGGTTCTCAGTTTCAGGTGGTTTCCACAGTGGCTTGTCTCATTTCAGCTGTGTTTGTGGGGAACATTATGAGAAGTTCAGAAAACAACACAAACACAGCACTTTCTGGCGGCAGTGGACTCACAGTCATGTGGAAATCCCAAAGTCCCAACCAGAGCCTCATCATCATGGACGCAGCTGCATGACCTCACCCACCGCCGAAGCCTCAAAATGAGCGTTTTCACCAACAAGACTCCACATGACAAGGAGGGCCGGGTCTGTGTGAAGCCACTTATCAGTCTCAAGTTCTTAGCCAATGAGCATGCCCGAGATAATCCTCCATTTGGAAACATGGTGTGAAGGTATGAAAGTGTTCATACGGCAGTTTTCATAGACTTATAGAGGACTGGAAGTCTTCTACAACAACAGCTATTGGGGTGACTGTAGCTCAGGAGGAAGCGGAGGTCGCCTGCTAATTAAAAGGTTGGTGGTTCGATCCCTGGCTGCTCCAGTCTGCACAGCAAAGTATCCTTGAACAGGATACTGAACCCCGAGTTGCTGTCTGATACACCCATCAGAGCGTGAGTGTTAGATAGAAAGCACTGAAGCTCAGAAAGAAGTGCTTGTACGAACATGTTCAACACAGAGTAGAAAAGAACCGGTCTGGTGGCCTTCAGATAGGAGGCACTTCTGCAGCGGCTTCTCTTTTCCTACCCATCAGCCGTGTTTCGTACTGTCTGTGGCTTCATGGCCAAGTCAGCTTTGTTGTCATGGTTACAACACAAAAGTTGAGGCTTCCAAATGTCAGCGTCCATCTTCATCGTCTGTAACAGCAGCGGGAAACCTTTAAGCCCTGAATCACAGTATTTTACTAACCTTCACATTAAATATGAAAACTGTCATCAAATTAAACGAGGACGGTATAGAGCAGGTCCTTCCTGTTACTCCACCTTGTTTCCTTTCTCGTCTCTTCCTCTTTGCGTCTCCTTGACTCGGCAGAATTCCTGCATCAAAGTTTCAGCCCTCCAGACTTCATCGGAGTGTCTGAGTGTTTGTCTGAGCTGATTTCTTCTCTCTGAGACTCTCTGGTTTTGAGTACCACCCAGTCTCCTTTCAGAGAGGATGTTTTCCTGCAGGAACCTCGAGCAGGACTGTTCAGAAACTACATCAGAGGGAGTTTAAAGAGTCAGATCAGTATCGGTCTGTAGGCAGCATCCCCGGCTGCCACACGCTCCCCCTGCCTCACACTTATTTGAAGTCTTGTTTTTTTTACCTTTTGGCTGAGAAGATAAAGCGGTGGGTTGTGAGGTCAGAGGGTGCTCAGGGGACCGGCGCTGCTATAGCTGAGATCCTGTTTCTGCCTCTGCTTCACTGAAGGTGGCATTTAGAGCTCCTACAAAGACATAAAAGTCTCCATCCTACCTGAGGTTTGAAGTCACACAGCTTCCTGCCTTTGTATTGATTTTTAATTGGTGCTACTCATTGTTCAGCAGAAAAAAGAGCGACTAATGAGCCACGTAAACCTGAAGCCAAACAACATCCAGACTGTCAGGAGGCTGAAAGGCTCCAGGCTGGGTTTAATTACAGGTAGAGGATCCTGAAAGATTCATTTTAATGTCTTCTTTCTTTGTTTTTTGTAATATAAACTAAAACAAATACAAGAGAAGTCAATATTTAGTACCTTCTCCTAAACATATTCATGCTTAATGAAGTTACCAGAAACTAAACATTGATCACTTATTAGTACGAGCAAGACACAGAGAAGCTAGTCAGGTCACATGGGACACAAAGTCCACTGATAACCCCCCTGATAACCCAGCTGTCCTCCCCTTCGGTCCGGCCGCCTCTCGACTTACAGTCAGGACGACGGCGGTCCACAGATTACGTCAAAGAAATTGAAATCTGTGACCGTGGCAGATTTATAAAATAGATGCTTTTTTTTAAAAAGATAAAAACTGAATTAACATCATGAGAAAAAAAAAAACATCACAGATAAACTGATTTCTTGATTTTGAGTGAAGCCTCCTGAGTTTGTTCTGGTCTTTACTGCTGTTTTCTGGGCTCCTCCCAGTCAGTCAGTCAGTGTCATCTGAAATGTCACTGACTGACTGACTGGTCCTGCAGGCAGCCTTTCTTTCTCCCTGCTGTTCAGAGCAGGAGACGTACACGCTGTAATGATGATGATGATCTGCTGTGGATATTTACGCTGATGTCACGTGATGTCATCGTGGGCGGTCAGCCTCGATTTTGAACTCAAAGGTTTTGGATCCCAGCTAGTTGGAGCGCAGTGAGGCTGTAACTCAAACCGTAGACTCAGACCGTAAATCTGTCGTTGGCCGGCGTCACGCAGAGTTTAGCAGAAGAAAGCTCACCTGGATCGATATGTCTGAGGTGGCTCTGAGTGAGGCATCAGTGAGGAGGAGGAGGAGCTACTGAAGAGTCCAGATGATAAGAATAATTGAAAAAATGAAATGAAATTAAAATAATTACAAAATTATGAGAGAAGTTTAAAAAATATGATGAAAAATGCTGAAAAATATTAAAAATGGACAAAAAATAACAGAAACATCGAAATCAGAACAAAACTTCATATTTCATATAAAAATATGATGAAAGGCAAAAATAAAATGCAAAATTTTTTAAAAAGTCAGTCTTAAATGTTTTTGAAATTGGAAAGAACATTAAAAAACCCAAAAAATTTCAAAAGCAAAAAATAAATCTGAAAAAATTAGTCAAAAAGGTTTTTCAATAAATTAGGATAAAATTAATAAAAAATATTGTATGAATACGGTAAAATAAAAATCAGGAGAAAGTACAAAAAAGACTTGACTAAAACCTAAATAATGTGTATGTAAAAATTAAAATAAAGAACATTGTTTCAAAGAATAAATCTGTCGAAGAGTGAAATTCTGCTGATATTGATCGATATTTATGTCTCTCAAGGTGAAGGTGGGCGGAATGAAGACGCGCTCGCTCTGACTGCAGCTAACCTCTAAAGCTCTGAGCAGGAAAGACGAGCGCTCGCTCCGATGGCTCTTCTGAGATTCTGTGGTGTCTCATGAAAGCTGATGTCTTTGGTGCATATTATTGGGATTTAATTTTCATACTTCATGAATAGACGTGTGCGAGACCCCCTCACCTTCCTGCAGAGACTCCACATCAAACCAACCAGCTGCTCTTTTTGTCGCTTTGTCGTTCCTTTGTGGTGCGTTTTGGCTCTGCAGATGTTTGTGCTGCTTTCTGTCGATCCCGCAGATGTTTTGTGATGTTGGAAATCTTCTCGCTGTTGCGTTTTCCGACTCTCTGCGGTTGTTTGTGATATTCTGTATCTGAATATTTGACTGATCAGACATGGATTCACTATGTAGGTTTTCAGTTTTCAGGTAATTGTTTTTAATTATAGCATCAGAGCTGATTATCAGCTTTATCTAATCCCCCACAGAAGAAGAAGAAACTTTTCTGTTGCCTCTAACTTTCTCGACTATCAGCTGTCAAGTCTTTGAGGCGACCCCAGATCCTCGATTCATCCAGGANNCCCCCGAACTTTGGAGCCCCTGAACCTGACAAACTGGATCAGTCTTCAACCAGAAAACTCCTCTGGTCACTGTTTCAGGATTAGAATGGACAGTTAGAGGACTCCACGTTCAGATATCGGGTTTGTGCAGAACTGACCTCACATCAGCTCTGCTGCTGCTACTGACGGTGATGGTAATGGTGATGATGATGATGATGAGCTGGCTCTGGAGCAATCACCAGTTTGTTGAATTTCTTAAACTCGATGAATTGAAAGCTGCTCCTGTGGATGTTTGGAGACAAACAGCAGGTGGAGATTCTCTGAAATCCTTTAAGAGATTAAAATTAAATATTTAGATGATTACACACAGAAACACCTTCACGTTTTGATGTTTAACCGCTTTTTTAAAAAGTCATGTAGCTGAAACTCATGCGGCTGTGCTGGTGTAATGTGCTCCTGAAGCAGAGACGTGCATACAGTATAAATGTGAGCTGTGACGGCTGCTGTGGCGTCGGCGCCTGAATACCAAATGCCAAATGTTTAATTCATTTGTTGAATAAAATGTGGAGCTGCAGCAGATCTCCTCCTGCTCTCGCTCACTCCACATTTGTTGTGTTGTATCAGCGCTTTGAGTGCTCTGCCTGAGTAGAAAAGCGCTATATAAGAACTAGTCCATTTACCATTTACCATTTGAGGCAGCAGCTGAATGTGAGATGAGGAGAACAGCTTCAAACAGACTCTCCTGCTTTACCTTCATCCTTTCCTTCGTCTTCATGAAGCTCAATCAATGAAGGAACGAACCTCAAACATTACTGCTGACAACCTCTGATTAGAAAGGACTGGATTTATGATCTAACAGAAAGGTCAGGACAAAGGTACAAAACGGTGAAAAACAAAGTAAAATGACTCAATTACAAAGCATTTATCTCAGGTCAGCCCTCAAGTCAAGCAATCATAGGGAAATCAGAGTAATTAAAAAGTAAAATTAAGAAGAAATTGAGGAAAAAAAATGTATGAAAATTACAAAAAATTAAAATTAGAAAATAAAAATCCAGAAGTGATGAATTAAAAAATCAAAAGTGTAAAAAAATTAAAAACTATGTAAAAATTCTGACATAAAACTGAAGAAAACTGTTAAAGGGGATTAAAGGTGAGAACGTGGATGATAAAGTTATTGAAAAGAAGTGAAAAGATTAAAAGAACAAATCCCAAAACAAGTTAAAAAAAATTAAAGAAAACAAAAAGTAAATATGAGAGAAGTAACAGAACACTGAGACAAATGGTCAAAGGTAAAATTTTGGTGATGAAGCATGAGATGACCGTGATCTTTACTTTCCACCATAATTAGTTAATACAATAAAACAGCTTTTAAAACTTTTTAAAACAGTTTTTTTTGGAGACATGTAAATGTGCTGGTCTTCTGTATGTTCTGTGTGATTGGACAGTCAACACAAAGGCTTATTATAATCAGACATTTTTCATAGTCCATGTTCTTCCAGAAGCACATCTGTGAGGTCAGACACTGATGTTGGAGAGAAGGCCTGGCTCACAGTCTCCGCTCTAATCCATCCCAAAGGTGTTCTATCAGGCTGAGGTCAGGACTCTGTGCAGGCCAGTCAAGTTCTTCCACACCAAACTGGCTCATCCATGTCTTTATGGAGCTGCTTTGTGCGCATTAAGAGTTCCTTTTACTGGAACTAAAGGGCCTAGCCTTCCATCACCCCCACACCATAACCCCCCCCTTGGGGGTGATGGAAGGCTTGGATGCAGCTGCCATGAAAACCCATTCATGAAGCTCTCTGCTCACTGTTCTTGAGCTGATCTGAAGGCCACATGAAGGTTGGAGGTCTGCAGTGATTGACTCTGCAGAAAGTTGGTGACCTCTGTGCACTATGACCCTCAGCATCCACTATGATTTTACATGGCCTACACCTTCATGGCTGAGTTGCTTTCGTTCCACTTTGTTATAATCCCACTAACAGCTGACTGTGGAATATTTAGCAGTGAGGAAATTTCAGGACTGGACTTGTTGCACAGGTATCATCCTATCACAGTACCACGCTGGAACTCACTGAGCTCCTGAGAGCGACCCATTCTTTCACTGATGTTGGTAGAAGCAGTCTGCATGCCTAGGTGCTGGTTTATACACCTGTGGCCGTGGAAGTGACTGGAACACCTGAACTCAATAATCTGGATGGTGAGGGAATACTTTCGTATTAATTGAATGTCTAATTATAGTCCATGGGTAATCAGTCTGCTAAAATAACAACTATGATGACCAACAACACTTAAAGATTAACTAATGCTTGGGCGCCTGGGTGCCTTAGTGGTGAAGCCGGCGACCACATACATATGCTGTGGCGCGGGTTCGCGTCCCAGCCCATCGCCAATTTGCCCGCGTGTCTTCCCCTGTATCTTTCCCCCATTTCCTGTCTCTCTCTACTGTCAATAAAAGCTGCTGTGGCCAAAAAAAACCCATTAACTAATGCTGAAGAATTGGCACTGAAACATCACTTTCACCACTATATGAGCTCCCTGGATATTCTTTGCCTCTCTGAAAGGACTGTGAGAGTCTCTGTGCTGGAGGTCTGGATCTGTCTGAGGGATTTCCTTCATTTTTTATGGTCTTTGTTGTGGTGCTGGTATTGGTATCAGATCAATCCTATCATGCTAGTATCGATCTGACACCAATACCAGCGTTGGTATTGATACTATTGATATTTGGATTGATCCGCCCACCCCTGATGCCTTCCTGTGTGGACCAGGTGTGTTGATACTGTGGGATGCTGTCAAAAAATGAAAAGTTGAGGAAAAAAAAGAGAAGACAGACGCTGAAGAGGAGTGAAGAAGGTCAGCAAGCAGCAGGATGGAGCGGAAACACTCGGTGAGTTGCTAGCATACGTGATAGGATGAACCTCCCCATGAAAATTGAATCAACCTCCAGTCACTGGGACTCAGCAGCTCCCAGCTGGAGGCCACTGGGGTCCATCATCAACAGATGGTGGCAAAATTGAGCCGTGAGTTTGAGTCATCTGATGCTCCCTGCTGAGGAATAACGGACTCGTGTTACTGCACAGGTACTGCCTGGAGCTCCACTCTCTGTAAGCTTAATGTCACCTGAGGAGACGACCCCCACCACCTCTGCTGGCCTGTTGGAGCCTTTCCTCTGCTGGAAGTGAAAGAACGAAGCCCTTTAAATGGACCAGTTCTGCTTTTCTTTTTTTCTGTCACATATCAAAGTTCACATGAAGCCGTTTCAAATGAGGTGAAAACTCCTCACCAGCTTCAGGCTGCTCTAAAGATTCCGTTTACACCTTTTTTCCTAAAGGGGGAGAAGCTGAAGCAGCTTGTTGCAGACAGGATGAACTGAGGTGCTCACCGAGGCCCAGGATGAGATATAGAAGGATTATTTTGAACCGTGAATCATGCAAAGCGGCTGTGGTGAATACTTGAGAATATCTGCTGCATACCGAAAGAATCTCGGCTGATTGCAGAGGAAAGGATCGCTCGCCTGGCACAGCTCATTTGTGCTCTCATAAACTGCACTGTCAATAAATATGGATCAATTTTCTAGTGAGAACAGCAGCCAGAAATCAAAATGAAAATGAGCAGCAGGGCTGCAGATAGAGTACAAACCAGAGAAATATCTCCATGGCAAATTAAATGGACTAATAATTTCTGGATTTCTCGCACCAAAAATTATCTGTTTTTTTTTTATTTTATACCTCATTTCATCACATTAAATCGTTGGTTCACAGCGTCCTTGGGTTTCTTGAAAGGCACTATATAAATCTAAGTTATTATTATTATTATTATTATTATTGTCTGTTTGTGTTTAAAATGTAGCCAGATCTGACCTGCCAAACCACCAACCATTGCTCTGATTGGCTGATGGTGGGTGCAGGTGTGTCCGGCCTGGTCTGCGCCTGTCAGTAATGCATCATGGAAATCAAAACCTGTTGAAGAGTTTCCAGAATAATTGAAACTTCCACAAACATGTCTGGAGATGCCAGGCTAACGGAGAAAGAGGCTGGATGCTGCTAAACCAGCTAGAAAAGCTACATTCACACAGCCCTTTATTCTGTGTCAGTATGACCTGAGGAGCCGAAACTCGAACCATCGACCTTCCTTTGAGTAGACAACCTGTTCCATCTCTTCAGCCATACGGTAACATATCACCTTATGAGCCTCAAAAAAACAAACAAACAAACTAGGAAATGATTAAAAAGAAGACTCTAAACGTCTGCCAAAGAAGGCGCAGCAAAAACACAAAAAGATATAAAATGATGGAAACATCTGCAGGAGGCACTCTCTGACTCACAGAACGACTGCAGACATGACTGTGCTGTAGGAGACTGACGGCTCTCTCACACACCCCATCCATAGAGCAGACGTTTCTCCCTTCAGAGTTTGAATTGATGCTGACCCCGCCCACTCGAGATGGACCCTTTACAGCGGCTGGTCTGACTGATTCATGTCGGCAGTCAGTCACCTTCAGGACCGTCAGATTCAGCGAATTCGCTGATCTGTGTGTACCTGGTAATCTAAAAGGCATAAAAAAAAAAGGTTTTCTTCTCAGCTGCTGAACATAACTGACCTTTTCTTCGATGTTTGATGAATATAATCAGTCGCATTTCAGTTTGTTTGAGCTGCTCCTGCCCCATTAAAGCTGCTGTGTTATGTTGTCTATATGTCCTCAACGCTTCCTGTACCTGTTTCACATTAAAAGCCCTCTGAAGTCTTTCAGTAAACTTAAATCTCTGAGGTCTTGGTGAGACTTTTTTTAATGCAACATTTGGAGGAACATGATGTGTCAAAGTCCAAACCTTTTTTAAGAAAAATGGCACATAAGGATATCTGTGCCTGGAACAAGAACTCTGACACCAGACAGTCGGTGTGCGAGGGGCTGTGGGCGGCATCGCCAACCAGCTCGAACCTTCAAAAACCAGAAAGAGGAAGTGAGGAAGAGCAGCAGAGTGATGTGTCATCATGCATCCTGCAAGGAGCGAGGGGACAAATTTAATGAGAGCAGCTGTGAGACAGATGAATCTGTTCAGAAATTCATTCGTGCTCACTTACAGTGGAACGATGTATGGAAACGTCCCCTGTGGTTACACAACCTCAGAAATGAGCCACACCTCAACCGGGTGTCAGCTCTTAAACACAGAGCTCCAAACGTCCCTTCACACCGAGGACAGTGAGAGCAGCTCCACAACGTCTTCTCCCAGCTGTGAAACAAACTCATGAGCACATTCTTAACCCATCACAGTACTAATGCAGCCTGTCGTCCTCCTGGATGGTTTTGAACCTGCAACCTTCAGATCTGTGCAGCCTTCAGACGTTTGCAGTAAAATCAGCTTCACAGCTCTCCTTTTGCTTGATTTGAATACATGTTTGTAATTTTGGCTTTAGTAAAATGTCCTGCAGCTATTTGTGCGGTTTAAAGAACTCAGTCATGCTGCAAAGGTTTAAACTGATAAAGGCACAGAGGCTGTTTCAGTTTGGCTGCTTTTCAACCTGATCAGCGTCTTAAAGAGGCCATAAAACAAGTTCCTGTAAACACTTTAAGCTGCAACTGGAGTCCAAAGTCTGCATCAGAACTGAGCGGTAAAACCTGAACGCAGATTAAAGATGAAATCCACACGTGAAAGCAGCCGTAGCCGTGATAAATACATCAGCTTCATTAAAACAGGACTCAGATTAAAAGGTTCAGCTGCAGACGAAGCGGTCACAAGAGTTTCATCCTTCTTTTTTTTCCCGTGTTGGAGTAAATTAAATTCTCGCCAGCCTGTAGTTTTATTATTGGCTCCATCAGACCGCTCTTCTGTCTGTGTGACTCATCTGAACTGTTCCAGCATTAAAGAATAAAAGTCAGACAGCCTCGAGCTCTCACTCACAGTCTGAGTAAACTGCTCTTCAAACAACTGCAATGTATAATTTTAGAATGGTGAGTTGATGTGTGTGAAGTGTGACGCACAAATAAAACTGATCCGAGCTCAGGAGTCACTGATCGCTTCTCTTTGAAGCTGCAGTGCAAACCTGTGTGTGATCAGCTGGATTTCGTGTGGACTCAGTTCATCGTGTGTGTTCTAGTAAACTCCTTTACCTCACATATGCACGCTGGCAGCCTGTATCTCTGAGCGATGGAGCAAATATTCTGCACACACAGCTCCTGCTTCAAAGTCTCTTCAAGCCTCAGGTTTCTTCTTCTTCTTCTTCTTCTTCTGAGGACATTTTAAGGGGAACTCTGTCAGACTACACCAATAGCTGGTGATGTGACTGAACTCAGTGTTTCCCTTGGCAACAGGTCAACATCATAGTCACTGATAATTAGCAGGCTTTTGGCTCGTTTGTCCGCTTAAAATCTAAGATGACACGACTCATGCCGGCCTTACACCAGACCACTGGTCAGGAGATCTCAGTGTGATCTCAATGTGGCGATACATTTCTGCCAGTTTGGCTAAAGTTGGAGTTTTCTGTGAGGCGCTCCTAAAATCAGTCACAGCTGTAAAGTCAAACATGTTAGCAGTTTTGTCTCGGCTCATTCAGACGGTGAAATTCAGGCTTGTGAACCAACCAGTGGGAGCCCTCTGTCCACTCTCTTCTTCTTTGGTCCTCTCTGCTTCCGTTTCTGCCACAGACGGACGTAGCCACCACTGGCCTCGAGAGTTTTGCCATCTTGATATTTTTGACACCCAGATGGGTTGAGCGAGAGGTGTACACACCTGTGAACCCACAATACGCCTTATTGGCTAACAACTGCTCAGTCACAGTTTGTTAGCCAATGAGCATCCCCGGATAATCCTCCTTTCTTAGGGTGATGATGGACTTGGTGTTTCCTTCAGTATGACCTGAAACCAGCAACTGAGCCCACAACCTCAGCAGGAAGGTCTGCACAGAGGTCCATTTTCCCAGAGATTTAGGACCGGAAGACTTTTTGCAGTCACAGGTATCGCTCCCTGGTGGCCATTAAAGGAAATGCAGGTCTTAAAACCACATCCTGTTTTACAAAGAGAGGAACTAACAGGCAGCAAAGACTCACACTGAGCTGAATTTATTTTACTAATGGATACCAGTGTCGTGAATGTATATTTCTGCATTTATTTATTTGCCACGTTTTGCTTTCCAGAGTTAGTTTCTTAGTTTCTGTTGCTGATTTCTTGTTAAAATGCTGCTGAGGGACTCATATCACTTACTTTATGGTTTGCTGTGTTTGGTTTCACAGTGAAGGCTTTTGCTGTTCCTTCATTAATTCATTCTCAGTAATGTAAAGTGTTTATCGGTCTGTTCAGGTGAGCTGAAACCTGTGAAGCAGAACAAATGTGTGATTAAAAGCTTTGAGGAGAAGAAAGTGGCCGAGCTTCGGCTGAGAGCAAAACTGAATGTTTCTCTGTGAGTGACATTTATTGAAAGCAGCGGCGTCACAGCCTGCAGCTCTCAGACTTTTAAGACGACTGTGCACAGAGATGTCGGTGGTTTCATGAAATGTCAGGAGAGCAGAGTCCTCGTTCTTCTTCTGCACTTTCCTCCTGTCAGACTTTCAACCTTTAGGACGAACTCCAGGCCGAACCTTTAATAATGCTGTTTTCAAAAGGTTAAAGCCATTGTCGATAAAACGGATAAATTACATTTCTCGAACCTGGTGAGGTTCAGGAAGCTGATGATTCCGAGTTAATTTTGCCCTTTGTTTTGTCTGCTCAGGTGGAATCTGCATCGCTCAGTCCTTGAAGATCCCTCACGACCACAAACCCTCCGACCTCGATAAAATCATCCGCCAGCTGCTGGACACTCGGTACGCCAGGGCGGTCATCCTGTTCGCCTCCGACGAAGATATCAGGTAATAACAGACGTGCTGGCGCAGCTCAATCTGCAGTCCACTTGAATACAGCAGCCGAAATAAAACAGGCACTGGAAGGATATTTGAAAGTTGAGTTTGTCCAAATAAAAGTTGAATACATGACCTGAATGATCTTCTTCACCTCAGTGTTGACGAGAGAAACCTTCAGGATGGATGTGCTGAGTGATTGTTGTACTGTCAGCGCCTGAAGGTGTTCCTGTATCAGTAACAACACCAAACAGGATTTTTAAACCGCTGCGCGTCACGTCAAAGGACCTTTTCAGTGACGTGTCAGCAAATTTTAAGCCTTTCGTTAATTTACCAAATACAGTATGAATAAATGGATTCATTTACTGTGTTTAATGGTGTTATCTTCAGTTAGATTAGCTCAACACACCAGGACTCCTGCAGGCATGTCTGTTGGTCCTCTCCATCCACTGTGAGGGGAAATGTCCCAGGGCAGTCCCAGGAAACGCTGAGGAGATTACATCTCTTGGATGGTCTGAGAACACCTCGGTGTGCCGGGATGAGCTGGAGGAGATTAGACTGCTGCCCCCCGTGACACGGATAAACTTTAGAAAATGGATGGAGGGGGAAAAAAGCATGGTTTTGATTTCCTGTCTCGTTTAGCTCCAACCTGTGAATTCAAAGTTCCACAAAATAATCTGTGAACTTTATCTGTGCAAATTCACATCTGCCCACAAAGAAGATCAAATATGTAAGTGAACATCAGCTAAAACTCATCAGCACACTCGGGAGCTGTTGGTCCAAAGCACCTGAGAAGTTTCCCCTCGAGCAATATGGAATTATTATTATTAAGAAATCTGCCCACCGACACAAAGACACCATCTCTGTTAGTCCAAACGTCCTCATCAAGCCCCATCAGACTGTCATATGGCACTCTTCAGAAGCAGGCTTTGTTATCATCCACCCCGTCTTCTTCGGCGCTGGTTGCGACTCAGTGCCGTTGGTCTCTGTTTGCATGCAGGGGCATCCTGAACGCCAGTAAGCGAGCGGACCAAGTCGGTCATTTCCTGTGGATCGGCTCCGACAGCTGGGGCACCAAAAACAGTCCCATCCACCACCTGGAGGACGCCGCGGTCGGAGCCATCACCATCCTGCCGAAGAGGGCCACCATCAGCGGTAAGCTCATCACTGGCTACAGTTTAATGTTGCTCTCCTTTATTAGAATATGTGAGCTCGAAGTTTACCAGCTCGCTGCTACATGAAGGAAATTAGAGCTTGGTTTTTGTCTCCCTGTCTGCTTCTTTCTTGTTTTTTCCTCCGTGTTTGTTCTTATCTCTGAAACTGACTTCTGGTTTTTGACTCCACATATTCCTGAATAAGCAGAACTTCTGAAAACTCAATCATAATGGGAACATTTGCTGTCTCCCATTTCTGGGTTTGCTGTGACACCAGATTGCTCAGGACTCTCGATGATTATTATTATGTCACGATTATTCTGTTTCTATCAGCACTGCAGAAACCTCATATCTTACCCAGGCACGGAGGGCATTTATTAAAGGAGAACTTTTTCTGCTTTTCCTTATTTTCTGTCAGATCTCTTCATGTTAGTGTTCATATGAATAAAGAGAAGCCAGTCTAAAGTTTCACCGCTGCCTTCAAATCTGGCAGAACTGCTCGAGTAACTTCTTTGTAATTTTATGAGTGCAGTAAAGAAGGTGCAGAGTTTAGCTGAACGCTGTCCAGCTACTAAAGCCAGAGTTTTGCACCAGAGCACAAAGATGATCATATTTTTGATATTCTTTGTCTCCATACAATCAACGTGCAGACTATAAGCTTAAATTCGAGGTGTTAGTCCAAAATATCAAACTGTTGAGTTATATAAAAACTGTGAAAATGGCTCACCCTCATCCTGAATATTTCCTTTAGTGTCTTTAGAGAGGAGGAACACTTCCCGTGATGAACTCGTGTTTTACAAATAGGATTTAATTTCATTCTCAACGTTCAAGGGTTCAAAGCACTGATGTCGTAACCTCCGAGTGCAAAATGAAGTTCTCTGAGTGGAACATTTGCTGTTTCCTGAGGATATCAGAGAGGCAACGTGTGGGGGTTCTTAACAAAGTGATCTGATTGGCTGGATCAGGTGAGCCTGAACTACAGCACCTTGTGGTGCCTGTTGTTGTGATTTTAGGGCTATATAAATAACACTGAATTAAATTTTGGATTGCAAAGGTGTTTGTTACTGAGAACAATTCACTCACTGTGTGTCACCCAAAATAACTTCAGCTGAGAAGCTTAAAGACTAAAAGTTAAACATGCTCATTTAAGCGTGGACATTGTTTGCATTTACAGATTACAATTCAATTAATTAATGGAATTAATAGATATTAAAAAATGACTGCTGAAATTATGCTTTTAAGTAGAGATTAGTGATTGACAAAATAGTTGAACTTAATCAAAAATAATCACTTGATTCTAATCAAAAAACAGAAAATGTCACAAAGCATATTTCAGTATTTCTGACTTTCTCTGAATCCGCTGCATCACTCTGAACATGTGTGCTTACTGTGTGGCCGTGCTCATCTGAACATTTACCTCCTGACAGAAAAGCAAAGACAACTTATTTAGAAAAATCCCGGACTCTCCCTTAGTGCTGGAGTCTTTTGCAGTCTTCACTTTGAGTCTTCTTCAGAGGTGTGACATGCAGAGAAACGCTGCCATCGCAACGACACTGAAACTCCAGATCAGAGGGAACATAATGAGAGAAAAGCCGACCTCCTTATTGGTGCTGATGACAGCGTTTAGATTACAGCGCGTGTAGTAACAACGCTGAGTGCGGCTGTCGAATCAAACAAAGATGGTGACAGGGATATTCAGCTGCGTTTTGTTGTGCCACTTCAGACTCCGACTTCAAATAAAATATGAAATCTTTGTTCTCCTTCTTGTTCCTCTGTACACTAATACTTGTGTCAGGAGCCAAACGGAAGCAGCACATTTTCTGTTTCTGTGTTTGTAACATCACTTTCTGACCTTTTCTTCTGCTGGGAAACACAAGCCGGTCAGTGCCTGCAAACTCAGACTGTCACCTTGGATCTGACGCTCATAAACTCTGTCCTCTGATGAATGATTTATGGAAATGGAGATTTTCTGAGCATAAAGGCAGTTGCAGAGAACACTGCAGTATAACTAAGGGTGGGGGAAGTCAGGTTTAAGGGCAACAGTCCCATTACACCAGAGGGCACACTGCAAGGAGAAGACAAAAAGGGTGATGGGCAGAAATTTAGCTTTATGATGAGAGTGACAGCCAGATTAACCTTGTGCAGAAAGCTCACGAGCCCATCATTCCTCCCCGTCTGTGGAGTCTGATCTGATGACACAGTTTACACCACCTGACTGATTCTGCGTGTTTGGACTGAGCTTTAAAAAATGAATCATCGTGACTCATCGTCACCAATAATGCCCAAACCTGCAGAGACTGTAAACACAAAGTCCTTCTAGAAGGCAGTCTCACCACTGAACTTGTTATTATACAAGATTAATTTAAATAGATACATGTAGGCGGGAGAAAAATGGATGCATGGACGGACCGTGAGCCTTTCGAAGATCTTCACCCTCTCGAGAATATTGAAGGGTTTGTGGGAGTTTGTCCAGCCTGTCTGTAACTTGCAGGCTGTGCCCTTCAGGTTGGCCCTTGCTTCAGGAGTGTGGGGTATCAGACCTGTTACAAACTACTCAGTCCTTTTATAAGTGCAGTCAGAGCATGGTACACACTGGCAGCAGTAAGTTCCAGCTGGGTGCTGGAGTTCGGCAGGGCTGCCCTTTGTCACTGATTCTGTTCATAACTTTCATGGACACAATTTCTAGGAGCAGCCAGCCGGCAGAGGCTGCACGCTTCAGTGGCCTCTGACCTTTGTTTGTTGTGGATGATGTGTTCCTGGTTTCATCGAACAAGGTTAGCAGGTGAGTGAGAACTGGCTGGGATGAGGATGAACACCTCCTAGTCTGAGGCCGTGGCTCTGAGCTGGAAAAGGGTGGTTCCTGCTCTGGGACTGGAGCTCGGTCATTCGGGGGGGCTCCAGGTAGATGCTGTTCCTCTGGATTGAAGGGAGCCTGTTTATGTAGTTCCTTAAAGCTTCCTAGGTGAGGTTTTTTGGGGGCATGTCCTACTGTGAGGAGGGCCTGGGGAGACCCAAAATGTCCTGGGGAGATTATAGCTTTTGGCTGGGGCAGGTTGCGGGTGTGGAATCGGAGGTCTGGGCGTCTCAGTTAGATGTGTTGATGCCCTTTTAGGCTCCATTGTTGGGGATTAACTTTGGCTATATAAACATGAACAGCATGTGGACACTGTCACTGTTCTTATGTACGTGTCAGTGCAGCAACCAGGCTGCAGTAACCATGATCAGTGACTGTGAGCGGTGATTTCTGCTGACTGACAGAGAAACATGAAATCTGTCGGTCTGAGGTTCATCCCAGTGGAACAAACACCATTTTCTGCTGTCTGTAAATGACTGAAACATTTAAGAAATGACAAAAAAAAGACACTGTTGTGTGTTTTTCCTGTTCTGAAAAGGTTATATCTACATGATTTTAATATGTGGCTCTGTCTGACTTACAGACTTGTCCAGCCAAATGTGTGCAGTGACAGAAACGGTCCTCATTTATGCAGACATCAGTTTTCTGTGCACACTCTCCCCCTGTGTTTCCTGGCCTCCCCTGTCACAGCGGCTGATATCACATACATGTTAAAGACACGGAGGCTGATTATGAATAAATCAAAACCTCATTTCAAATCTCCGGTGAAGTTTGTGGTTTCGATCCCGGATGGAAGAGGTCAGCTTCTCTTTCATTTATTGTCTTTTCAAATCTCAGAAAATAAATCCAGCTTCTATTTTCATGTAAATCGTGGAGCTGCATGCCTGAACACAGCCCTGCTTACCGTGCCCGATAATTGCTGAGACTGAACCCATGAGAGGAA
>JASGAU010405788.1:0-11711 GCA_030220045.1 Australoheros facetus
CATGTGTGCGCAGGTCTGCGACAGCAGGGCATGGGTTGCGAGCCGCCATTTTAGTGTTAGCCTAGCTGCTCAGTCCAATGTGGTAAACTATAAGCTTTAGACTGGTTTAACTGTCCCAGTTTATTTCACAGTTTCTCTGCTCACCGCTGCTCTTTCCTGGAATGTCAGAGGAGTCCCTTCGTGGTCGCCAGTGTTAACCTTTCCTGCAGCAGCTCTTAAATCGTGGTCAGAGAGCACACGGGAGATTTCTTCTTCTCCAGGGCCGAATACCTCGGGTTAACTCCCTTATTTCCCACAGTGGAAACAACAGACGGGACACCACTGTCCGTTGGAGCAGCAGGCTTTATTTTATAACCACTCCACACTGTACAAACTGTGTCTTCTTTTTATATTGCTCAGCTAGCATCTGAACTCCCTCTCTCACTTGCGCTGCATCTTCCTCTCTGCCCACACCAGTGTTGCCAGATTTCGCGACAGAAACAAGCAACCAGCTCTATGAAAACAAGCCCAAAAGGAGCCCAACTGGCAACCCACAATATTGTGTAAAACTGAGGCCAAATTTAAACAGTATAGCTCTATAGTAGAATAGCTTACTTATTTGTTTTGTCTTATTGTGTTTTGGAGCAGTAAAACCCATGGTTCTTAGCCTCATAGAAGAGAAGGTTGCACAGTTTTTGTGCGTGTGTGCTTCTCTGTATCAGCATGTTGAACTAAATCAGCATGGTGAGCATATCCCAGCTGTCATAGGGTGAGCGGCAGGGTACACCCCGTACAGGTGGCCAGCCTGTCGCAGGGCTAACACAGAGAGACAGACAACCATTCACACTGATATTCCCATCTATGGGCAGTTTTAGAATCACCAATTAACCTAACCTTAGTAACTGCATGTCTTTAGACTGTGGGAGGAAATATTCTTGCTATAAAACCATTTTGGAAAACCAAATGAAGAAGGAATCTGCTACTGAGCCCTAAAAAGGGCTCCAAGAAGCCAACACCTTTTGCGTTCAGAGTTTCTAAACAATGGGCATATCAAGCTGCCAGTGGGTGTAGGATACCAAGTAAAGACCATCAGAGCACTTGGATTTTGAACATTTTTGAAGGCTTATTTTCCCTTTTGTAGAACAGTAAGGGAAGTTATCAAACTTGCAATAGGTGTATTTAAATTTGTTTCTCAGTTCATCAAAGTTAGCTCGCTAACATGAACTGACTTAGCTAACAGTCACTGTACATCAGACTAATAATGGATAAAATTCCACTGAATGAATGTGTTGAGACATGTTTTGGTAGTAACCATTTGTCCTTACCATGGTTCACTGAATGTCCAAACACATATTTTATTTCTTCCAACTGAAAGTGAAAATTTAACTGATTTGAAGCTTGTTTTCTGTTTAGTTGAAGTTGACACAGTGAATGCAATGTGGGCCTCCAGGTGTTAAAGCAAATAAACTCCATGCAAATAATGATAGCACCGACTGTGTTAGCTGCAGAGGCAGCTTTAAATTAAGCTTGTTGTAGTCACATTGGCTGGTTAATTAACCTGTCTCTATAGGTGCCTGCTTTCTCTTTCTGGGTTGTTACCTCATTATCATGCTTAAGTTGCACAGCTGAAACAGCCCTGCTGGCAGTCTTTGTCCTTCAAGCACAGGTCCTCTACCAGAGGGAGCTTGAGGGTCCTGCTCAGTATCTTAGCCTTTTCTAGGACGGTGCTCTTCTGGACTGAGATCTCAGATGTAATTCCTGGAATCTCCTGGAGCCACTCCTCCAGTTTGGGGAGCACTGCCTCAAGTGTTCCGATTACCACTGTTGCCGTCACCTTCCACATCTTTTCTAGCTCTTCTATCAGCCCTTGGTATTTCTTGAGATTCTGGTGCTCTTTCTACCTGATGCTGCTATCACTTGCTATTGCTATATTTATCACTACAGCCTTCTTTGTCTGCTTCTCCACCACTTCTATATGTGGCTGGTTAGCCATCACCAGTTTGTCCATCTTAATTTGCAAGTCCAGGATCTTCCAAATGCACAATTTCATTGTACCATAGACAATGACAATAAAGGGCTATTCTATTCTATTCTATTCTATTCTATTCTATTCTATTCTATTCTATTCTATCTTAGCTTGCTCATTCTCAGCCACCTTTTGTGCGTATCCCATTTTGAGCGTTGGATTTCTAGGCCATACTTGCCACAGATGTCCCTGTATGCTATGCCAGCCACTTGGTGATAGATAGATAGATAGATAGATAGATAGATAGATAGATAGATAGATAGATAGATAGATAGATAGATAGATAGATAGATAGATAGATAGATAGATAGATAGATAGATAGATAGATAGATAGATAGATAGATAGATAGATAGATACTTTATTGATCACGCAAGGGAAATTATGTTACAGCAGCAAGAAAAATAGTGCAATAAATCTGCAATAAATAAACAACAAAGTGAAAGCAGCAATGCCGTAGGCACAGAGTGCAAAACTATACATATACAACACTGCTAAAAAACAAATAAATAAAACATAAAAATATAGATAAAGAAGAGAAATAGGAAGACTGGCATTGTGCATGAGAGTAGTGCAAATTGCATTAATAAATAATATGTACACTAGGAATCTGAAAGACTGTCACAAGAAGATACAATACAGAAAGATGTGTGTGGGATTTTGTGTCCTGACGGGTGTGTTCACTTGTCACAGAAAGAAGAATTATTACAGTGTAATTTCCTGAAGCATTCTCTATGGCAGCAACACTGAATTAGTCTGAGGGAGAAGGAGTTCTGCTGCCTCAACAGTGTGGAGTGGAGTGGGTGAGATTGGTTGTCCATGATGGAGAGCAGTTTGTTCAGTGACTTCCTGTCCCTCATTGACACAAATGCCTCCAAATTCTGACCAATGATGTTTACAGCCTTGTGAATCAGTTTGTTGATCCTGCTGGCATCTCTGGCCCTGATGCTGCCCCCTAGCAGACAACAGCAAAGTAGATGTCACTTGCTACCACAGATTGGCAGAAGATCTGCTTATGGTGTTTCATGTATGTCAGGGATCCTCAAATCCAGGCCTCAAATGTCCGGTGTCCTGCAGGTTTTAGATGTGTTGCTGATCCAACACACCTGAATCAAATGGCTGAATTACCTCCTCAGTATGCAGTCAAGTTCTCCAGTCCTGCTAATGACTTCTATATTTGACTCAGGTGTGTTGAAGCAGAGACACATCTAAAACCTGCAGGACACGGACCTCGAGGCCTGGAGTTGAGGATCCCTGATGTATTCCCTGCCTGCTAGCATCTTGCACCCTGCTGTTATGTGCTGGATTGTCTCAGGTGCATCTCTGCACAGCCTGCACTTGGGGTCTTTCCTGGTGTGGTAGACCCCAGCCTCTATCGATTTTGTGCTTAGAGCTTTTTCCTGTGCTGCCATGATTAGTGCCTCTGTGCTCTCTTTCAGTCTAGCTTTGTCCAGACATTGGTAGGATTTTTTAAAATCAGCCACTTCTTCTATCTGCTAGTTGTACAGGCTGTGCAGAGGTCTGTCCTTCCATGAGGATTCCTGTTTTTGGTACTCTTCTTTCTCAGGGTTGTTCTGCCTGAGGTATTCATTAAGCACAGGGGGGGCTGTAGCTCAGGAGGTAGAGCAGGTCATCTACTAATTGGAAGGTTGGTGATTCAATTCCTTGCAGTCTGCATATCAAAATATCATTGGGCAAGATATGGAACCCCAGGTTGCTTCCCGATGTAACTGCCGAAGTATGAATGTTAGACAATAAGCACATAGCTGTAGAAGGAAGTGAATGGGTGAATGCAAACATGTTTTATAAAATGCTTTGAGTCCTCAGCTAGAGTAGGAAAGCACTATATAAGAACTGGTCCTTGCCCTCCTTCGTTCTGCTTAGTCTGCAGTCTCCATGCATGATAAGGAGGTTTCTTGTCTTGATATCAGTGGCTTTCATCTCCTCCTTTGGCCAGCTTATTATCCCAGCAGGGCATCTGACAACCAGCAGGGTGTAGGTGTTGATTGCTTGGATTCTGTTCTTCCCATACAGCCGACTCCTCAGGACTTGCCTTACTCTCTGCAGGTATTTGGCGGGTGAATCCTTCCTAGCAGCCTCTTCATGGTTCCCATTTACCTGTGGGATTCCAATTTTTATGGTCAGATGAGACAGAGATTGAGCTATTTGGCCACAACTGCAAGAGGTATGTTTGGAGGCGTAGAGGTGAGGATGTCAAACGTAAGGATGGCGGTGGCAGGATAATACTGTTGTCAGTGGCACTGGTGCATTACACAAAGTAGATCAAGTAATAAAGAAGAACTACTGCCAAATTCTTCAATTTCACCTCAAATCAACAGCTACACACAGTTATCAGGTCAGATTTTGATCCTGGAAAGCAACTGATTGGCAGTGGCTTTATTTTTCGGCATGATGATCTCAAACACATTGCCAATGGAGTACATGCATACCTGGATGGAACACTATCACTCAGGTATGTGGCCTCCCCAGAGCCCAGACCTCAGCATTATTGAAGCAGTTTGGGATCATCTTGATAGAGAACAGAATAAAAGGCAGCCAACATTTACAGAAGAGCTTTGGAATATTCTTCATGAAGGCTGGAGATCTATACCTGAAGATTACTCAAAGAAATTACAAGAAAGCTCGTCTGATAGAGTTTATTAGAGTGCATTGTACTCAAACAAGCTTCATTTGGCTTGGAAAAATGGTTTGCTTCTCCATTAAAAAAAACACTCTGTAAATCTAAAACATCTTATTATTCATCAGTTAGAAGAAAACAAGAATAACCCTTTTCAGCACTGTAGCCAGGATGACAGACTCAGAACTCTGTTGAGCCGAGTATTCCTTTGACTTTCATTGGGATGACCTCATGAATTTCTTTACAATTAAAATTTTAACCATGAGAGAAAAAATTATTCACAGGTGTTCCTCAGACATCCGAGCGCAACTTTTAAAACAGCTGGTATTAGACTCTTTCTCTCCAATTGAACCTTCTTTTATAAAAAAAAACTTGAAATAGTACTTATATAGTAGCTATAAAACAGCTAACTGATCATCTGCAAGGGAATGGTTTTTTCTTTGAAGAGTTTCAGTCAAGTTTAGAGTTCATCCTGGCGTAGAAACAGTACTAGTGAAGATTACTAATGACCTTATGGCCTCTGAAAGTGGACCCATATCTGTTTGTCCTGTCAGATCTCAGTGCAGCATTCAATACCACTGATCACAATATTTTACTACAAAGAATAGAACACACGGTAGGTATTAAAGGAACCTCTGTGCAGTGGTCTAAACATTATCTACCTGATAGACTCCACTTGTTCATGTAAATGGAGCGTCTTCTTCAAACACTATGGTATAAAGACTCTATTTATAGAGTTCAGGGCTCTGTGCTGGGACCAGTTCTATTCATGCTATGCATTGTTCCTATAGGTAATATTAAAAAACATTGCATATCTTTTCATTGCTGTACAGATGAGACCCAGCTTCTTTTTTTAATCCGTGAAGCCAAATAACACAAATCAGTGAGTTTGTTAAATTACAGGCATGTCTTAAAGACAAATTCAGAAGAAAAAAATAAATCAGGCCCCATCATATTTTACAGATGTCATAGTACCATACTATCCCAATAGAGCACTTCGCTCTCAGACTGCTGGGTTACTTGTGGTTCCAAAGGTAGAATGGGAGGCAGATCCTTCAGCTATCAGATCCCTCTGCTGTGGAACCAGTTTGGGATTTGAGAGACATTTAATACTTTTAATACTTGGCTTAAAAGTTTCCTTTTCAGCAAATCTTAAAGTTAGGGCTGGATCAGGTGACCCTGAGTTATGTTGCTATTGTCTCAGGCTGCTGAGGGTTACCCATGATGCACTGAGTGTTTCTTATCCAGCAGAACCAGGCTCAGGGAGGGGCAGCCATCTGCCATGTAGTTGGGGATGAGTTGAAGAAAAGAGAGCAAAAAACACTGTGGGAAAGAGAGGCAGAGCATAGTCATCATCACCAAAGATTAAAAACAATAGTGGTGTATGAAGATGAAGTTTTTTCCTTCCCACCATCGCCAAGTGCTTGCTCGGGGTGTTGTCTGATTGTTAGATTTTTTCTTCTTGTTTTTATTTATGTATTTTTGTTTGTTCAATATTGTAAGGGCTGTAGCCTACAATATTAAACTGCCTTGCAGTGACAGTTGTTGTGAATTGGCACTATAAACGTCAGTTGTCTGAAAGACGAGTGGCGACTTAGAGGTTAAGAAGCAGGTTTGTGACTGAGGAGATACTGGTTTGAATCTTTGGAGCGGTATGGAAAAAAATGAGTTGGGGGAGGATGAAGTGCTACTGCCTACTGTCATTAGCACCACAGTGAGCAAGGCCCTTGCTCCACGGGTCTTTCTAGCTTCCCCCTTCTTTGGATGTACTACATGTGTGATGGGTCAAATGCAGAGATTTAATTTTGCTGCATGTGACAAATCAAGCATTTTATAAATAGAACTGAAATTTATGTAGACATGTGAAACAAGCATGGCTCATGTTTGAACAGAATATAGCTTCTACAGGCTTGCCGAAGACTGCAATAATAGAATTCCTCCCAACTTGTTTTCTCTATACATACATTGTGGCCACTGCGATTTTACTCAGCCATTAACAGCATTCACCTGTGTCGTTGCTACAACATCCGGTTAGCAATCGGTTTCCAATTAGCATTCAATCATTTTCACAGGTCTGAATGAAATTCTGCGAGGTCAGACATATCCAGCATAGAGAGCATTGCTTTGTGTCGTCTCAAGCAAGCACTTTCCCTCTAAATCATAATTCCTGGCAGTGATGTGGTGGAAGTCTGCCAAACATTTTCTATTTATTGTTGTTTTATAGGTGGATCCAGGCTTCTCTGTAGGGCTGGGGGGGTTTTGTTGTTGTTTGTTTTGTTTTTTAATCTGTTTGCCATCCATGGCTGGAAAAGTGACAGCCACCAGAACCTGAGCCCAGCCTGAATCCTCACTGATTATTGCTAAAGCAAAAAAGCAGGGTCCCTGTCTCTCAGCATCTTGGCACAAGCAGCGAGCAAAATCAAATGCAATAAAAGCATGTCTGGATTTGAGCTTGTTAAGCAAGAGAAGAGCCTTTAATTGCTTGGGCTTTGTGCAGCTTCACAAAGAGAAGGCATTGCTAATCTGTAGCTCAAGGGTGAATGTTTGTGACTAAAGAAGCAAAGATGTAAAGTATGGTGGAGGGGAAAGAAAGGTGTTTCACACAGTCAAGCTGCTGGCAGAATATTTAATTTTATCATGGTGACGTGTGTGTGCAAGTTTCACTCACAATGTCTCGATTACAGCAGTGAGGACTGTGCTTCCTGTGAAAAATCACAGGTTTAAAAGGTTGAAAGTCCGACAAGGAAAAACTAGTGACTAATTTGAAAGAAAAAGGAAAAGGAACAAATCACTACACGCACTGCTGCAACCTTTGACCTGTATTCTGGCAACTAACTTTAACATAATTTAGAGCTGAGGGACTGAACGAGCTGGAGAAAAATGCAACACATTTCTCAACAGCAGGTTGTCAAACAGCATTTAGAAGTGCCATTTAGATCAGTTCTCCTGTACATCAACAGTATCAGCTGGTTGTTGGTGTCACAGGAACTCTTCTGACAGTGAAACTGAACACCCAGTGTTTGTAGGACTTTGGCAATAATCTTATCTGTGTTGGCTGTGTTAGGGGGTGGCTGTGGCTCAGGAGGTAGAGTGGGTCATCTACCAGTTGGAGGGTCAGTGGGTCAATCACCTGGCAACTCCAGTCTGCATGTCAGAGTATCCTTGAGTATGATATTGAATCCTGAGTTGTCCCCAGCACCTCCACTGAAGTGAAAGAGTGTGTGCAAATGTTAGACAAGGTGCTTAAGTATAGAAAAAAGTGCTTGAATGAATGTATGTATGATTGGGTGAATAAGGCCTGTAGTAATAAGTGCTTTGAGTACTCAAAGTAGAAAAGCACCAAGTACCTGTCCATTTGACACTTGTGAGCATCTGTGTTTGATCTTTGACAAATTAAACTACTACTTAACTACTACTACTTATGATCTGAACTACAGTCAAAGTAGAAATAAAAGAAAAAGGGTTAATAATTTTGCTTTTATTCAGTGCCAGTACATTCATAGTTTCTGGAGTATTGTGTCCAAGTTAAAGGTTTTAGATAACGTGTTTTAACTCTTAGTTGTCTGTCTAAATAGGCAGTGCTTAGAGGCTAAACTTTCACTGATAGATTTATTTAACAACAAACAGTGAAAGATTGTTATTTCAGTGCCCAACCAAAACAAACAAACAAACAAAAAACAGAATCTAGGACATTACCTGGCCATCCCATACCTGATGCCACATACACTGCTCATGTCTCTTCATCACCCTGCATGTTTTGTGCAGTGGTTAGCACTATGATGTTACAGTAAGAAGCCTTTTAGCCCCAGCTTTCTCTCATAAGGCAAAGTCATGCACACCATATATGCGAGGTAAAGTACTTCAGTGTACAGAATAAAGTCCAATATGGATATCTGTGAAAAGTGTATTGTAGAAAGCTTTCAGTGATCAGTGAGGCTAAAAAGATAACACATAAAAGCCACTCCACATTTCTTAAAGTAGGACTTGTCAAGTGGAGAGTCAAAAAGATTCTAGATTTCTAGATTTGGTACAATGTCCAGTAATAATGAGCTGCAATACCCTAATTTCTCAGAGCTGTGGGTCTGCTGTTTATTCTCCGTCCGTCAAACCTGCAGTGGTGAAAAACCCTGAAAGCAGAGCTTTGCAGACTACTAGCCACTTCACACTGAAGAAGTTGAACTACAATAAATCTACCCTTGGGAGCGAGGTGAACTAAAACTATTTTTGGAAATGTAAAAAAGAAAAATTGAAAAGTTACATATAAAATAAAATTAAAACACACATCTCTGGTGCCCATGTGAAAAAGTGGATGAAGAATGTATGCTGGTGTTTTTAGATGAGGTAGAAGTATGCACCCTGCAAACACATGGGAATAAAAAAGGGTCTTTAAATAATAATAATTTTAAAAAGTATCTTAGAATGTCTGAATTTCTCAGAGGTAAGGCTGTGCAGAGATTCACTAATCGCCAAAAGAAAAAAAAACCCCAAAACAATACAGAATCTCATTATTTACAATGTACAATCAAAAGATTCCAAGAATATGAAGAAATCTCTGTGTGCAAAGCACAAGGCTAAAAACCAGCATGATTCTATCAAGGAAATTACTGCATGGGCTCAGGAACACTTCATCATTGAGCACAGTTCACCATCACAAATACAGGTTAAAGCTCTGCCATGCAAAGAAGAAGCCATACGTGAGCATAATCCAGACATACCACCATGTTCTGTGGGCAAAAGTGAATTTAAAATGAACTGAGGCAAAGTAGAAACCTGTTCTGTTCACCAGCTGAAAGCATTTGGTGCATCATGAAATGAAAAATATGACAGAAGACTCAGGGCTGTTGAACAGCTATAATCCTACGTCAAAGAGTTGGACAACATTCCTCTCCCAAAGCTTCGGCAACTGGTCCTTAGTTCCCAGATGTTTACAGACTGTTGTTCATAGATGAGGGGATTCGACGTAGTCGTAAATATGGTTGTGCCCCAATTTGTTTGAGATGTGTTGGTGCCATCAAATTCAAATGAACAGTTTTTTTCTTAAAATGGCACATTAATCAGTTTAAACATTTGATGTGTTTTCAGTCTTCTACTGTAAATTTTTAAAAAGCAGATATGAAATTTGTAAATCATTGTATTCTAGTTGTATTTACATTTTACACAGCAACTTTTCTGGGTTGTAGTTTTCTTGCTTAGGTACTGTATGTTTTTAATGCTTAGTTAATGCTGTTTTGCTCATGAAATGTTAATATGCTCGGTTATGTTGTTTTAAAACACTGTAATGGGTTGTATCAGACATCAGAAATCACTGACATTAATGCTTAGTTTGGAGGGCTTGTTATCAGAAGTATGTATTGCCTTTTATAAATGCAGTTAACTGCAGTAGGGTAGCTCCTTCTGTCTGTGGTGGAAAAAAATACAGGGTGGGCCATTTATATGGATACACCTTAATAAAATGGGAATGGTTGGTGATATTAACTTCTTGTTTTTGGCACATTAGTATATGGGAGGGGGGAAACTTTTCAAGATGGGTGGTGACCATGGCGGCCATCTTGAAGTCAGCCATTGTGGATCCAACTTTTGTTTTTTCAATGGGAAGAGGGTCATGTGACACAAACTTATAGGGAATTTCACAAGAAAAACAATGGTGTGCTTGGTTTTAATGTAACTTTATTCTGGAATATAATATACTCTTTGGTTATTAAATGTAGTTCAGCACAACACCTTTAACCTGAAAAGTAAAAAAAATTCCATCTTATTGTACATGTTCTATAAACACTGGACAGTCTGAGAAACTCTGCTTGTGTTGTCTCAAAATTTGTCTTTGGTGGGGGAAGACAAACTTACCTGAAGAATTGTTCTCTTCTTTCACTTTGTAGTTACTTTCTTCTGCTTTTAATGTCATATTTCAGTATTTATTTAGTATAGTACTATAGAATACTAGAAAAGAAAGAGCACTTCAAAGAGAATGCAGCTGAGCACTGCCAGCCTGGAATAAATAAAGACTTGTTCCTAGATGTCTTTGACAAATCAAACTTTCTATGTGAAATTCCTGTTAGATATTGCAGCTCCCATCCTGCTACCAGGCATTGTCATGTGAATACATAAGCAGTCTCCATACATTATTTACAGTATTGCATAGGAAGTACAGTGGATACTTGCTGCAGATAATCACATGTGCCACTGATCTCATCTCCTGCTAGAAAAACAGGCCAGCAGACTCTTGGTACAGAGCATCAGTTGTCTTCTCTCTGAGCCTCCAATCAATGCATCTGAACTGATATGGACTGGAGCTGCGTATTGATCCACTCTGCCTTGTCTTTGTCCTCAGTCATTATGGAGATGAGAGTGTGACCTTTTCCAGAGGTGTAAGAGTGGAAAGGAAACTGTTTAACAGCCTTCAGGAGAATGAGTCCCAAGGGGCTCTGAGACTCTGCTTTACAGCTGATTTAGACTTCTGCTGTGAATCTTTGTAGATATGATGGAGCCTATACAAATGGCTGACACCATTGCCAGCATTCACACTTGTACGTGATGCATGCATCCTGTGTTAATTACCTTGCAGTAACATTCCAGTGTTATATACGTGGTGCCAACCGTGATAGAAAGAAATAAAATTCTGGGACTTTACCCCTCCTTTGTCCCCACTCTTTAATAATAATAATAATAATAATTTTTATTATTATTATTATTATTATCATCATTATTATCATCATTATTATTGGTAATTAAATGCATTTGATTAACTGATCGTGAGCAAGTGCGACCACCTCTGTAAACACATTAGTTTTGACAGTTTGCTGGTCATAATCATTCAGGTGTGACTGAGTACAATGCAACAATCTTCCCAAGTGTGGACATTGCAGCAAATTCACCCCAAAGTCTGACCATCCAGTGCTCAGAGAAACTGCAAAAATCCCAAGAGCTACATCTCAGACTCTACAGGCCTCACTTGGCATGTTAAAGTTCATGACAAGTACAGTGGTGTGAAAAAGTGTTTGCCCCCTTCCTCATTTCCTGTTTTTTTGCATGTTTGTCACACTTAAGTGTTTCGGAACATCAAACCAATTTA
>JASGAU010405791.1:0-11883 GCA_030220045.1 Australoheros facetus
CCCACACACACACACACACACTTTTTTTCTCTTGATTTTCTTTTTAATTTAATTTTCAGCCCAGGGAGCACAGTTTCTCACCACCAGATGAACGCTGTGATATGTGGCCAGGACAATCCGATTAGAACTGGATTTAGCCCCAGAAACGCAATTAAAAGTTTAAAAATGGATAAGGTATTTAAGAGGCGATAAGAGGCGGATCAGGTACACTTCAAAGGCTACCCAGTGAGCGGTGTTCATTTGAATGAATTATTTCAAAGGGGGTGGGGGNCGAAAACCGTGCAGTGCACTGGGGGTGAAAGCTCCTTACAAAAAGGAGGAAAAGAAAAAAAAAAGTCAGGTTTTCTCCCGGGTGAAAAATGTGGAGCTGCGTGCTTTGTAGCGCAGTAATCTTTAACTCGATGAAATGTCTAATTAACCCACAAATAAACGGACCGACCTTTTTAAATTCATCTCTAAAAGTGACTGGGAATTTGAATGTCTTTCCGCAGATAGGTAGTTATGCTGGATATGGGCTTGGTTAAGCTTTCTATGCCTGAATAACGAATTTCATTTGAAAAGTGATTAATTTATACGCAACTAAGGCCTGATCTAAACATGCATTTAAACATTTTCTCCGGTTATTTGCTGAGAAACATCCACTGTACCTTTGGTGAGCCTTTATCCATCGCAAACCCCGCTACCGCAGTCAACTTTTCCCCTTTCTTTAAGCCTCTGTCCTTCATGCGGTCCTGCTGTAAGCCCGTGCGTAAAGGTCTGTTCGGCAACGCTTGTGCGAGTCGGTTCCTATAAGCAGCCTGAACCCGGCGACTCTACGGAGCACCATATTTGCCTGCATGGGTTATTCCCCCCTCTCTGTCTCTCGGATGTGGCTGCGCGTCCGTTCGACTGCTGTCGGTACTTTTTCTGCGTTTCCCAGCTTCAAAAGGAGAGCTCCCTCCGCTTTAACTCAACACCGTGAGCGGCGCAAAAGGACCATAGAAAGCGGCAGCGGGCACTTCTCCTGCCTTCCACACTCTGGCCGAACGGTGAGGACGCACTCGCCGAACTGTCCGCCGCCTGATCCGCCACGGGCCATGACGGCCAGCTGCGTTCGTCCTGCGCGCTGTTTGGTGCGGAGGTCAAACTTGCCTTTTAGTGCCTGGCGCAGCTCAGACCCCGACTCCCTGCGAGTTGTTTTCTTAGATGGATTCAGTTGATAGTGCGACGTGCCTTCTCTGCTCACCTCTCTCTCTCTCTCTCTCCCTCCTGTCCCTCCTCCCCTCCTCAGAATAAAGAATGCATCTCCTCCAGAGCGGCTCCGTGATGGCTTTAAGCCACAGATCCTCCCCGCTGCCCTCACACTGCAGAAAAGAGTTTCTCTCTCAACACTTTATCCCTACACGTTATTTCCCGGCCTACCTTAACCCTCGCAACCGCTGTCAGATCCGAGCCCCGCACCTCCACCCCCGAATTTGCATTCTAATCACCAAAATCCCGAAATTCGTCCTGGAGTCACATTCTCAGGGGAAAATCACCATTTTCCCTCTTTATATTACAGGATTTAGTTACAGTGTCAGGCACGGGTTTTCTCATTAGCTACAGTGTTTCTGTATTATTCTTCAGCCTGCTGTAATATTTTAGGGCCTCTTTAACCCCCTGTTCTTTTGTGAAGTGTTCTCCTAATTAGCTTAAAGCTGGATAATTAAACCCAAAAGCACTGCTTCATCTTCGCCGGCCGTACCCACTCTCTTACAGGGACTCAGAGCCTCCAGACAGGCGCTGACACCCACATTAATTTCATAAGACTACGTTGCACCCTGGCGTTAATACCGGCTCACCAGCGGACCGCTGCTGTGCCCGCGCACGTCCCGGCGTGCGCCGACGCGTTCGCCTGCGTCTAGTTAGTAGGCTCCTCAGTATATTAATGCGCGTGTGCTCAACTTTGCCTAATTGCCTGTGTGATGTTTCCCTCTTTCTTCTGCTTTGGTTCCCACACACTCACTATACAAGCCTTTAAAGATAAAAGTGAGGACGTTTGACATAAATTCCATTCATAAGTCACACACTGGCTCACGCATACAGTCAGTGGTGTTACAGTCTGGCTACCAGTTGGCCTGGGATGACTAGCAGCTTAAAGTGGCTAATGTTAACAAACAGCTGGCATGCTATTGCCGCGCGCGCGCGCGCGCCCCCTATTGCGAGACGAGTCTCTGCCGCCATCTTGCTCAGGAGGTCTGACTCTGGGTTCTGACTCATTCCTGTATAAAATGTCAGCTTTTTGTGCTGCTTTTTTGGTGTTCAGATGAAAGAAATGTCAAAACTACCAGAGGGAATACCCTTCCACAGACATAAAGTTATTTTATGATGTTTTTTTCTGATACAAATGTGCTTAATTTGATATAGCATGATATCTAATCCCTAATCGGAGCTAACTCAGTGTTAAGTGGCTGTCCTGATGTGAAAATAAACTGCCAGGTAAATAATAAAATTACCATTAATTTTACTGTAATGATCGTAGCATAGTATGTATGTCTGTTCCCAATCTCCTCCTGGACCCAATAAGCAATCTGGATAATATTATAAACTGCCTAGGGTACCAGTATTACCAAATCCTTATAAACTATATATATTATGTGTAGCAGCTGATCTCAAAACAAATGGTGACAATACACATATGTGTACATTGTTCTCTGTAAATACATTTTGCTAAACAATTTTTAGTGTAGTGGCATTTTAGAGTCACTGGAATATGTTGTCATGCATATCTGTAATTAAGTGTTCATCAGACAGTGATGCTAATGGTGACCAGCCGTTTTTGCCATCTGACTATAAACAGTGATATGAAGATAAAAAGACAATAAACACGATAAATTAACATCTGTGTTTTAATACGTGAGCAAAGCGAACAAGCACCGCAGGTTTTTGCTGGTAATAATAATGATAACTAATATATGTGTCAGAAATAGCACAAATGTCAGAATTTGTATTTGTCGACTGACTTGTGTCGCTGTATGTGTTACTGTTGTAACTGCCTGTGTTTTAACTCTGTTTTTAGGTGTGTGCCTGATGCTGGAGACGCATGCAGGGCTGCAGCGCTTTCTTCAGATGGACTGGTTTTCAGCGTAGATTGCCAAAAGATAAAGTCAGAAGACGCTAATGGACGGCAGACCCGAGGAGAGGAGGCTAAATGACTCGTAGCGGCTCTCACTTTAAGGCAAAGTTTGACAGGACCGGTTAGGCAACTGGTAGAAATGTTGGGAGCAATCTTGTCAGTTTTTCACAACTTTAAGTCAACAGAACATCAGAAAGGCAGCAGCAAACATTAGCTGTATAACTATTATAATTACTATACAGTACATATAAGGTAAGAATTTTGGCATGAAAACACATATTTTAAACTTAACTATCCAGTATCACAGAGTTCTTGTAGTTTGTTCCAGTGAAGCACTGACATGTTAAACAGGCTGTTGCTGTATAACTTCCCAATTTGTTGACTTTATGACTCACTCAGTGCTTCTGATAGTTATGCTATGATGTTAGGCATTCACAACTGCCACAGCGGCTGCTGCTTAACAAAAATATAGCTACATGTATACATACTGTACCTGTACTTTTGCCCGTGTAAATATACAATTGCATGTTACTTTTTAATTATTTATTGTAGTCACGGTGCTTCCCACATAAGTACTCTGCTGGAATGTGAATTTGTAGCGCCAACTCACAGTGTTCCCTAACCTTACAAAGCCAGCTTACACCAGCTTGCTAGTTTCCACTTCCCCAGTGAAATACAATCTTAGCAGCACAGTGCTGAAAGCAGAAAAGGGTTTGACAGCTGATTTCTGCCTGAGAAGGTAGGGAAACATGCAAACAGGGTTTTTGTAGGCTATGATGTGTGCCTGTCGTGAACCAGGGAGGTTTACAGTGCGTCTCCTTGGAGTGCTAGCAAACAGATGTCAGAGGCAGAAGATTCAACAGCGTTTCCACACAGTGTGCAGAACCACTCTGATCCTGCTTGGTTGTCATACTAATTTATATTACCTTTCACGGGAAAGAAAAGAAATATAAATTACTAACAAAAGAGGAGGGATTCAAATGTCAGCTTTGCCTTAGAAATACTAAAGCTGCCATGATCTGTGTTCTCTGTCAGGTAGAGCTGGGGTCAGGAAGCCGCACGGGAGTCACAAGATCCGCGCAGGTCAGCAGGTGCGCGCTTGGCTTTGATCTTTGCCCCCATTTGCCAGATAGCATTAATGATTGACTTCTGGTGACCCACTGCAACAATGCACATAAGTCACGAGCAACCTTTCCAGCAAATCATGCAGCTCCCGTTTAATCACCCCTGTCGTTTCGTCCGCTCAGGCCTGTCCTGCGAGCACGTGCCGTTCAAGTCTTCTAAGAGCGTCAGCCTTCTCCACGAGATGATTTGGTTGTTCTCGACGTTCGCCTTTCATGTTTAATTTCATCTGCCGCGCCCCCGAGACAGATGGACGGCCGTTGCAAGGCCCAGTCCACAACATTTAATTCCTTCATAAATCAAGCTTCTCTGCACGGCATGAATTATTGATAAAGTGAATTTAGAGGAAACAGCCTATTTTTATTTTCTCCTTGATGGACACGCTTTGCGGCGGTGCGCTCTGTTCGCGGTCAGCGCGGCGTTGTGGAATGTCGTTCTCTCTCCAGCATGAAAATGGGAATAAAATGACAGACATTTAGATGAGCAGAAAAAAAAAAAAAAACAGGTAGGGCCTATGGGCAAATACACTGAAGCCATTATCTGGCTTGTTAATTTGATTTTGTCCATTCTTGTCAAGCGAAATAACAGAGCAAGGAGTCAGATGCAAAATGGCCTGCAAAAAAAAAGAAAAAAGAGTTGCACTGGATTAAAAGTGCAGGAAAATGCTTCTCGATACACCCACTCCTGAATCGTAACGTGGAAATTCCCCTTCGCTTTGCCCAGAGACCTTCCCAGGGTTTTTGGTGTGGTGTATTTACTCTGCACGCTTGTGTACCTTGATAAAACTGCAGATACGCACATGACCCCAGTGCACATCAAAGCCTGCCCTGTCCATCTGCTCCTGTTCAAGGCCCCAAACAGTGTTAAAGGAGGGTAGGGAGTGAAAGAAGGTGGTGGGGGGNACTTAGATAAGCAGATATGTTTATCCCATGGTTATGTTCACTCCAGTCCCTGGAGACATCATTAGCTTATCACACTTCTCCCTGCATGAATTTACATCTGGACACCGAAAGGCACTTCAAAGGTGGCAACAACATCAGTGTTTAAAAACCTCCGCACACATATTGGCAAGATCTCTGAAAGCACTAACTGTGGGAAACCACAGTAATGCTGCAAGCTGTGATGCAATCGGGGGCCCGCCGCTCAAGACTTCAGTGGCTTAAAGAAAAATATGCTGATTATGTTTAGAGTGGGCGATCAATGCGTTCATTAATTTCTCAGGCAGTGTAATTATGTTTGCCCTCGTCGATTATCAATCCGCATGCATCAAACAGCGCAGCACGACTCCTAGAAGAGGAGGGCCGCTTTTTCACAGCCGAGGAAATGACTTGGCCGACGACATGCTGTATGCTATAGCCGAGGAGGGAGCCGAGAGGAGGCAGGGGCTGCACAAACTCTTTAACCCCTCCACATTAAGTTTTTTCGTCATTTTGGGATATTTTTATCATACATAAACACAACAAATCTCACACACAGCATGCACAACATAAAGTAACTGTCACATAATTACATCAGATATGGAGAGAGAATCTACCTTCCTGCTTTCCTTCATTGTTAAAGGGAACCTTACCTTGCTTTTCCTTATTTTCTGCCTCATATATAAAATGGCTTAAAACATGGAAACAGTTTCACATAATCCCTCTAAGGCAAAAGCTCAGGTTTCTACGACTCTAAATTTTCAGTTTCAGACTTTTTTTTCATTCATGGCTCTGTATGATGTCATTTGGGGCAGATATTTCTAATATAGTCATCTGAAACATGCTGTTTCTGTTTACCCAATCAGAAAAAAGCTTAGTTTAGATAGTAGGTGATTTGAGGGGCTGCACCCAAGGTCTTGTATAAGATTAAAAATGGGATTATTTTGGGCTGTGAATCATACAAAGCTACTCTAGTTTGTTCTAAGAATAAAACTATGGAGCTTGAAACGAACATAATAACAGGTCCCTTTAAAAGTGGGGGGAAAAGTCAAACCCAGACTGTCCTGTAAGGATACAGGGCCACTCCATCTTCCTCTATAATGTCACACGGGGTGTTTCATGTGGCATTTAAAATGTAACAAGATTTATCGGTGAGGCATAAAGTTGCTTTAATAAAACGAGCAAAACGGTCAGCGGAACTGTCAGAAGGGCTTGCGAAGCTCAATCAGGGTCATTTCACGAGTAGCACCAAAGGCAGCGTGCTCCCACATGAGCATGTGAATTATAGGGGAGCCAGAGCAAATGCAGGGTCCTGACTGAATGCTGCCCTGTGCTAATGCCAGGCTGTAAAAAGACTGACTTGACAACAAGCAAGCCCCTGTAGTTCTGCTGAGGGAGGGATGGGGGGGCAGAGCGAGGGGAGTGGAGGAGGTGGAGAGAGCTCCTAGAGAGGGGAAGGAAAACAGCAGTGGAGAGGTTTGAAATCGGGGAAAAGAGGACTGGTTTGATATGTGGCTGCCATGTCATCCGTGCCCTTCTACGATTTAATACCTCTGACAGCTGCCCTGCAATGTCTAATTGTTAAGATGCATGTTGGCTTTTTGCTGACATGTGCTGCTCTCTGCGATGAAAAATATCTTAAAGGTGCAGTGCACCCTGCGAAATTCCTACTCAACACCACAGGTCTGTGATAGTTATCTCTCCCGATGTTCTGTCACAGAGCTAAGCTAGTATGTTTTCCTTTATTTCTAAAATCCTCAAAAACCTTCTGACTGTCTGGATTAAAAAATATTATAAGCAATAAAGACAATTTCAAAGTCAGTGCCTCTTTTTTTGTTCATGCTACGGCTTTATTGGTCGAATACTTTGATAGTTGCTGACATATACTGCTCAAACAAAATAAAATAAAGGAACAAAGGGGCACTTTGAAAACACATCAGATCTCAATGGGGAAAAAATTATGCTGATATCTGTACTGATGTGCTCTGGGTAATGTGTTAGGAATTAAAGGATGCCACCTCATTTTATGGAAATGAAAATTATCAACCTAAAGAGGCTGAATTCAAAGACACCCCGAAAATGTGAAAAGCTCATACAGCAGGATAGCCCATTTCACTGAAATGGTACTCAGGTCATCCGAAACAAGGTCCGAGAGATGCCAAAGTGTACAAACGGATGTGATATAAGTGCTGTGTACACAAAACACGGCACGTCACTGGAGTAACCAGAAAAAGTCGCTAAATTAGTCACTTGTTGCTTTTCGGGAAAAAAGTCACTAGTGGGGTTTGAAAAGTCACTACGTTGGTAACACTGAACTCCTGGGAATTAATGTTTAATAGGAAGCTCGTATTTGTTCTCCCCTTTTCCTCTTCTTCCCCCTCACGTTCACGCTGGTCGTCATTTTGCTTTCTGTAGCCATGCGAACTCAAGCGTGAACAGGACTGTCACAAGATCACACGTGCACATTGTGAACAAAACTGGCTGTCCCCAGTAGTAGTTTGCAAATTGCAGTGAAATAATACTACAGTGCAGCGATCTAGCCAGAGAAAACAAATCAGTCTGGTATCAGCGATGGAGTGGAGGGAATGGGGTGCACGGCCGCTTGCTAATTGCAGTAATGGAACATAATAGAACAATAGAGCATGGCGCAACGCCGGGCGATCAACCGCTGGCTAGAATCCTGCTGACCCGCCACCAACCTGCTCACAGTGAGCGATGTTACAGGCAGCATAACGTTCTCCACGGCTTCTCCAGACACTTTCACGTCTGTATCCTGATAGGTCAGTTAAGGATTTACAACGACCTCATTTCTGAATCATAACTAGATGTTGGAAGTGATTTTCGACTACAACAAAAACTTGCATATTTGTATAAGAAACAGCTGATAGTGATAGTCGAAGGTGACTGCTGTCAGAAATGTAGAAATGCTCCACTGATGCGCGGATTGTTCCTCAAATCAAAATTGCAACCTGTGAAAAAAATAAAAAAAATAGAACAATATCCATCATCGTAACGCCCTCTGTCAAAAAATGTGACAGAAATTTCCCATGTTTCCAGAACTATCCCTGTGAAACTGGAAATCCAGAATGGACGTTTGTGATTATAAGGTTTCTACTGCATGCTAACATGCTAAAGTAAGACAGTAAACAACAGAAAACACATCACTAATCACGAGCACGTTAGCACTGCAACTGTAACATGTGAGCATTGTAGCATTAGCATTTTGTTGCTTGCATTTGCATTTTTTAAAGATGACTTCAGGCAGTTTCTTGAGAATTTGTGCCGTCAGCCCTCCTGGGTTAAGAAGATCTGTAAGACTGGCAAGAGAACAATATGCTGTGGTGGATTGTTTAAAACAGAATAAAAGTAAAAAGCTGTAATTCTAATGCTAAAAGAAGGTTTCCTGTAAAATCATACAATATCATACAATAAAGGTTGCAGAATTTGCATCTTTCTGATGTTTAGTTACTGCTGACGGTTTGTCTTCATTTCAGAAACTTTTCCTGAACATCTTCACATTTGCCTGCAGTTTATTAGATATTTCTGAGAAAAAATACACAACACTGGGCTGAAAAGCGTAAAGCCGGCCAACTTCATGTGTGGTTGTTTTTAGCTAAAAGGCTTGAAGTGTGTTCAGCTTTACAAATCCCAGAATTTTGCTTTATTTGGTGAAAAATGTGCTTCCTCGCAGGATTTCCTCGACACAGCAAAGGCTTGTTAAAAAACAGCCAGGATGTTTAGGAGTAAAAGTAAAAAGACCCGCGAGAGAGAGACTTACAAGAGATCAGCAGAGAAAGAACAGTAAAGGAGAAAAATAGACAGATGCCAGGAAGGAGCAGGTCTCAGGGTCACGCAAAAGATGGGCCTGATCCCACCTCCAATCCCTGCAGCTTTTCTTTTGTTTGAAGTCACATCTGGGCTAAATTTCCCCTTCTGCATTGAGCATAGAGGAAGTCTTCTGGGTGGGTGGAAAGGGGTCTCAGGGCCGCTCCTGCCTCCCAGGCTAAACACTTCTAAATACTGTAGAGCCATGACTCACAAAAGCAGGGACTGTACAATCCTATATCCAGACCCTGATTCAGCGCTCATCACGGCAGATCCGCGATGACTACTGGAATGATGCAGACCAGTCAGTTCAGTGACAAACGTCTGTTGTGACTGTAGGTAGACAAAGGCAATCAGTTTCACAGCTTCAAATGAGGCCGCAGATCACAACAGTTATCACACCAGGAACAAGGTTCAACTCAAGGCTTTATTTTATCACACAGGTCGTGACTGTCTTGCTGCCTGTGGAGAGGAAGTCATATGCACATTGTTCTTTTGGCCTGTACGGACTTTGAAACAGACTGTAGTTGGACTTCCACAAAGGGTTGCAAACTGATCAAACAGTTCGAGCTACTTCTCTAGGCTATTCATCGGAATAACCACAATGAGGTAATGAGAAATGCATTGTGGGAAATGTAGGGTGCACTATTTTGGGAGTTTCATTTCATATAAAGTAGTGAAAGTCTACTACTCTTTTAGTCTGCGTCTTGTGAGAGCAGAAATTACTTTATGGAAGTGCAATACTAAAATGGCAGACTGGCCCTTTAAGATGGCACAAATAAAAACTCTTAAGAAAAGAGTTAAGGGCCACTCGACTGATTTCACACAACTGAAAACAGTTGGATAATGTCTTCTCATGATATCATCAGGGTCGCCTCGGCTTGGGCCCAAAACATACACTTTTTAAGCGGAAAGCTGTTAAATGAACATATGAACAATATTATTGGGTTACATTGTGGGAAATGAAGGAATGCTCACTGTTCCTGGAGTCTAACTCATAAAAGTTAGGAATCTTAACCTTGGCTGCTTTGATTTATTTTTTATTTTTTTAAGTCTGTATCATGTGAGCACAATTATGACTTTGTGGAAGAGCAATGGCGAATTAGTGCTTTAGACCTTTAAGGGGTCATTAGAGCCAATAAAGTAGCTAATAAAACTGCCAAAACACAATTATAAGCTTGGTTTACAGTAAAGATGACATATATTTCCACCTATTTACATGCTGGCGACTTCTCTTGTTCATTTTCCACATGACTTAAATGACACTTTCAGTGCCATAAATTGAGGAACGCAGCTTTAATCATCTGCTAAACCTGACAGGTAGCAAAATAACAACAGAAGAAGAATATGTGCTCTCGCCCTGCACTGTTCAGCTCTGTCTGACCACCAGCTTGATTTGATCAGGTCCCAGCAGCTGCTTAAAGGCTCTGCCTGTGCTCGAATGACAATCTGTGTTTATCTTTGGCTTTCCCCTCCAACTAATTAACTAAATCCCCGAAACACCACAACACCACAGTCCCCTGAATCTTTTCCTCTTCTGACAGCTGATTTATTAATGCACCATTTCAAATTAGAGCCAAGTGGAGGACGTCTCGAGACAATTTATGCTCGCACGACCTGAGACACTTATTAATTGCTATATTTTAATTAAAGATAATTACAATACCTAAGCATATAATGAGAGTTTCATTGTAAATGTTCCTTATTTATATAACCCTGAGTAAAATGAAGAGATAATTGTTGTTGTCATCCTTATTATGATCACCCCCTTTTTTTTTAGCAGCTTAAATGATCTAAACAGACGCGCACGCAAACCTTCATCACTTCCTCTTCACTTATATGCTCCCACTTCTTCACTTTCAGATTAAATACTCTGCCAATCTTTATCCCTCGTGGAAATGTTTAATTGCCTGGGAAGCGAGGAGACACTTCAGCTTGCAGTACATCCAAAAGTGGGCATTGTGGTGGATGTGTGAAAGGCTCCTATTATCCGTTTTAGCCCTCCTCTCGCCCTTTCAGTGTAAAAAAAATCCCCTGATGCGTGAGGCAGGACTTTGGATAAATCCAGATTACATCAGAAGGCAGGTGAAACGGCTCGCAAAACAGTCAGCTAAAAATATAATTATGCTGTCAGACACCACTAAGCTACAGCCTTTAATCCTCTGCCACGCCGATGCCGTTTGGTTGTCTTTTCCCATCAAGTGTCGTAATTTAATATCCTCATCCCATGTCTTAATATACATTTCTATCCCCTGGTTAATTCATCATCATCAGAATTTTTTTTCAGGTTATTTATTCTTGTAACAATCACAGTATTGGACTTGGCAAGCTTCACTGTAACTTAATGCGTTACGGTATTAAAGCCTGGCAAGCGTTCCTGTGCTCTTATTTTGGAATGTTGCTCACAAGTTGAAATAAAACAACATGCCCCCGAGACACGCACATACACACTTTTGTGTTAATTTCTCCTCATCAAAAGCTGACGGCATTTAGTGCCCCCTCTTGATCCCGAGGTGCTGTTCGCTATGTCGTGAAACACGTAAATGAGACTGCACTAAAAAGCTTTTTTTTTTTTTTTCTCGCCCTATAGTTTTGCTGAGGCGGTAGCCCCTTTAAAACAATCTGCACGTCCATCTGGTCACTGTGGTTTTTGCCCCCTTCGTCCCCTCCTCCCTCTGCCTCCCCATTTTGCTTTCACTAACTGCCGCAGCGCGCCGCCCCAGTTTGTGAACAGTCTCACGAAACATCCCGAGGGCATCTCTAGGTGAACGCCTACATGAGAATTAGCACTCTTCTCAGGGTGCTCCAGGGGCGCCCGGTGAATCAGAGCATCTTGTTGAGCCTCTTCTGGCCTCGTGTCCCGTGAAGAGGGAGAACAAAGAGGCTCAGGGAGAGAGGGAGAGAGGGAGAGAGGGGGGGGGAGAG
>JASGAU010405792.1:0-16221 GCA_030220045.1 Australoheros facetus
CCCGAGATAGTCGCCCCACATGGTTTACACATCGTTTTGTTTGTCACAGTATCAAAGGACAAATGTGTCCATACATCGGCTCTTCTCTTTCTCCCTGCTGCTTACATAACTTAGTTCTAATGGAAGTAAAGACAAATCACAGGCTAGTTTGTCCTAACAGGTGTTACATCGAGTCGTGTTTCCCCATCAGATACCGTTTCTCCAGCGTCTCCTCGCCGCTCCGCGCCGCCCACGCGGCAAAAAACGCGCGTGCATGTTCAGGGCTCGTACACATACATACATACGTACATATATAAAGTATATAAGTATGTTTAGATGTAGATAGATAGATAGATAGATAGATAGATAGATAGATAGATAGATAGATAGATAGATAGATACTCCATACAGCCCATCAGGATAGCTCTATATAACCCAAAACTGGGGGAACGCATCCTGATGGCTGTTACTGGGCTATCAGGCTATCACATATATGTGTGTGTGTGTGTGTGTGTGTGTGTGTGTGTGTCATGAGAGCGCATTTGCAAAAAGTGGGACAACTTCGCCGAAACACGTTGTTTGAGCTTTCAGGGTGTCCGTAGTTCTCTTGCGGCGCAATCACGGTGCGCTGGTTACGAGCGCTGAACAAGCACGCGCGTTTTTTGCCGCGTGGGCGGCGCAGAGACGCTGGGGAAACCGTATCTGATGGGGAAACGCGACTCGACTTAACACCGGGTTTAGAGCAAATTTGGGCAACTGTGCGTTTGATTTGATGTTTTCCTAACTTGTCCCGCCCTTTCACAAAATTAAATACGTTCTGATTGGATTTCGTCCCTGCCAAGCATTTTCATCTCGTTTTCATTCGTTGACGAAAGTGTCAATTAATTTCGTCATTGTTTTAAATCATTTTAGGTAGTTTTGATTTAGTTATTGTCTCGTTATCGTCATGAAAAAAGGGTTGTTGTCGAAAACTTTGATGAAAATATTTCGTCAACAAAATTAACACTGTATTAAACCTGATGCTAAAGTACCTAAAACCTGCATTCTTTCTAGTGGCCAACAGGGGGCAACACCTCTATAAAAGTCTGTGAGAAAAATACTCTGATTTTAAATGCAGGTTATTATGACCTGTGCGAATAATCATCTTCATCTTATCTTCATTTCCAAATTCATTTCTAGATACAGTAAAACAAAAACATGAATTCATCTCTAGTTCAATGAGACTGTGTTTAAACTTATTTAGTCATGCTCCAGTGTCACTCAACATCACTGGTAATATCTAATTTAATTGTGGGAACATTTTGTACCACAGTGCAGTACATAACAACCATCTAGTATTCCGGTTATTATTTTTAACTGCTGTCCAGCTGTCATAGGGAAACAGCTTTTAAGATGCAAGTAATATAAAGACACAGTGGACACTATATTAGGTTTGCCTGTTCAACTGCTCCTTGATGCAAATATCTAATCAACCAGTCACATGGCAGCAAATCGGTGCAAAACCAAAGCTGGACAACAGGAGACTGGTAGGGTGGGCATGAAAGCATGGATCCACCCTGCCTCGTGTCAACGATTCAGGCTGATGGTGGTGGTTTAATGATTAATGATTAAACTCCACAGCCTACCTGAGTGTTGTTTCTGACCATCTCCATCCCTTTATGACCACAGTGTACCCATTTCCTGATGACAGCTAATAAAATGACCAGTGAATGTAAATGTGTACATGCATAGATTCCCAACAAACCAGCCTCCTGTTAGCACAGACACATGATCAGTAATCAGTCAATCAAACACACCCTGATGATGGGTTCAATACTCATTTTGCTTTTATTCAAACTACAAGTCAACTTCATCCAGGGTCAACAAGTCAGTCCTCAGACTGCAGTCACAACAACAAAGTGGAGAAGTTTCAGTCTGAGTTTGTTCATCCACATTTATAGACAAGGTCTCTGGATCAGCACCTTTCCAAACTCAGGAACTGTACGGGATCTGCAGAGGGCGCATTATTGTAACGTGTCACTTTTATCTCAGAAATGTGTAACCAGACAAATGCATGTTAAAAGTAGAGCAAAATTTGTTGTTTTTAGTACTTTTAGGCATTAAAAACAGCAAAAGTAGAGGCTGGAATCTTTTTCAGATGTAAGAAAGTTAGTGAGCAACACACTGACAGGTGGAACTCGCTGCCCAGGTGGTTCCTTTAGCATCAGTTCTTCACAGCAGGTGGAAGCAGTGGGCGTCCAGCCTTTATTTCATTATTTCACATCTTTTCATCTGTCATCAGTTGGAGCCAGGAGGCAGCACAAAGACCAAAGAGCTGAACATGACAGGAAAACAACTTCTCTGTAAGAAGAGGAAACAAAATAAAGGACTGACATCCAGGCCAGAAAACAGAGTGAGGAAAAAGAAACAACTGATTGACTTCAGAATAAACTAAGTGCAGCTGGCTACAAACAAATCCTTCAAGCTTTGAAGAAGAACCACAAAACAAGTGTGAAAGCATAACAATCAACAGTTTGCAGAAAAAGTGGGAAGTTAGAATCAAAAAGCTTGTGTTCAAGCAAAGTTATCATACAGATGAGACCATAAATACAACCTTTGCCAAAGTCAGAGAAAGACAAAAGTGTGAAGAAAGCCACAAAGTGCCCTTGACTCAGTTCAGCAGCAAACACCATCATCCTGGACAGACACAGCTAATTCATCTTTACTGACAGTGGAACAGATGATGGCTGGGTGAGCAGCAGGTGTTGTTTAGAAGTGTAGAGATAATTTTGGCAGGACCTTCATCCTGCAACAAGACAGTGACTGCCCCCCACTCCCACCCTCCCTCCGAGCCACATCGAGGTGCAACCAAAGCCTTTATTGGTGTTGTAAAGTGGCCACTTCAGGCTCCAGATTTAAAGCCTGCTGAGAATTGTACCTGCAGCAAAGGAGCCTGAAGGCAAACATCGCTGGAAGGCCTTCCAAAGAAGGTACTAAACAGGAGATTCATGCACCCAGTGATTAAACTTTTATTTCTTTGACATTCATCTGTTAGCTTACATATGTGAGAAGCAAAGCTCCTCATAGAAATACGGCCAAAGTCAGCTTTGACCCCAAAGTAGCAACAAAATATCAAACGTTCCTGTGCTGAGACAAAGAGTCGTTTGTTCAGTTTCTCATCATGTACTCATATTATTTATAGGATGTATATTTCGGTAATAACTATTTTACTGGCTTTTAAAAAAACGTAAAACATGATTTAACATTTTCATTTCAAAGCATAGAGCCACATGAACAGATAATAGCAGATATAGTCTGGATCTAGTTTATTCATGTACCCTGATGGCATCGTCTGGAAAACTAAATGAGAAAAAGAGAAGCATTTGCAGAGATCTGACTTGTGTATGTGTGTGATTTTTGTGTAGGGTTTGTAGTTCCCTTTGCATTATTGTGAGTATTTTTATTGAAAATAGATAAAGACAATGAATTATCGACAGTAACTGTTTTTACCTGAGTACCAAATTTCATTGTGATACATAAAAAATTCACTGAGATATGAATTTAAAAATTTGGCCAATGATGAGAGAAAATGAAAACATATGCTCTCAGAGTTTCATCACTTTTGGTTCAAAACCTTTTGCATTATATTGCTGACAGACACAGACAGGTGAAAGCATANCACCCACCCACCCACCCACCGACAGGTGGGTGAGGTAATAACCCATTTAGTGTATATAAAATATGTTCCCTATTCTAGTGTAAACACATTTTCTGATCTTTTTATCTGATGACGGACAGCCTGAGGTGTTTCCACATTACAAAGAAACCAAATTAATCCCACACACCGACTCTGCTAGCTCATCACCTGCACTGTGACTCATAATGAAAGGATAAAAAACACCTGCTCATTCGCAGAAAATATTTTATTATGGTTTGTTTATTTATTATGTATGTATTTCTTACTTATGTGTAAATTATCTGGTTCATCTAGCTGGGGAGTGGGCGTGTGTGTCTGTGTGTGTGTTTGGGGGGGGGGTTAGTTTTTCCAAGGGGCCATGAGAAACTGGGGCTGCTGTGGAGCGCTGCACCAGAAAGCTTCTAGAGAGATAAACTCAATACTGAGCAGAACTCAGTAGTACTGAGCTGAACTATTGATCTGTAGTAACATAAGAGGATGTTTTCTGTTAATGTATTATTAACAGTAAAAAAAAACAAAAAACCCACCTAATTTTAAACTTAATGCTTAACTAAATTTGATGTAGTGTTAGGGAAAGCCCGGGCCTGTTATGGCCCTCGGGCCACATGTTGGACAACCCGGGAGTAAGCAACAAGACAAACTAAAACTGATTTATTTTTCCTTCTCTTTATTTCTCTCTCAAAAACCACTCATTATTATATAATTTTACAAAATAAATCTGCATCATCCATCACACCAATCTTCAACCAGTATTAACTGTTAATTCAGTTAAAATTTTAGTTACATTTCAGATAAAATTAGCTTAATAACTCTGGCTTATTCCAGATTTATTCATTTTTCAGTTTGGCAGATTTCAGTATTTTTTTTTTATTGTACACACTCACAATATTTCAATTACATCTTAAGGCATAAATCAGAGAAAAAAAACTGAAATCACAAACATATCAAATCTCCTTGAAATAGCTGGGCACTGTAGCGTGGAGTGAATGGTGGAACTGCAGGGGACTACTTTCAGCTGTGGATTAATACACATTTGGTGCTCTGTTATTTCTTTTTTTGATAATATGATATCCAACATTAGCATTCTGTGGCACTGAAACATAAAAATATACAACAAAAACCTTTTTAAGATCAAGTGGTTCCTACTCAGGATTAAACAAACCACACATGGCAAATGGAGCTGCTCTCTACAGCCGGGTGACTTTACAGTACTCACACATTTTTACAGGCTTTTGCTGGTCACTGAAATAAAACCAGTGTTATTGAATTTGACAATAATGAAAAGACCCTCAGTCAATAAATAAACACAGAAAAAGAACCAGGAGTAGTTTAAAGTGGCAGACACTGGACTGTATTAACAATATGCAGTACTCAAAAGGCAAAAATCAATATTTTAAACACATTACTCTTAGTATTTTTGTCATATAACGTGTATCTTTGCAGTGATTTGTTATACAGGTTGATATGTGGTGCAAAAAGCCAGTCGAAATGCTGTAAATCTAAAAAAAAAAATACAGTACAATTTTGAAACATAAATTACACAGAACCTGAAGTGTGAGTTGATTTCATGAGGAGATAATTGTGAGTGGTTCGGTCTTCTAAATCTGTAACATCTGAATTTTTTTCTCCATAAATGAGAAATTAAATATCAAACTGGCCTCAGACTAAACATAGATCTTCAGGCCTTCAGACGTTCACACTTCCTGTTTTGTTGTTCTGTGCCAGAATTTGTGAAGTAACATCAACAAAAATTAAACGGGCAGAAAACAAAACTCGTACACATTATTTCATAACTTTTTGCAGGATTGCTTGTAAGTGAAATTAAGAGTGAACATGCACAGAAATGTAGGCAGACAGAAGTCTTCAGTCTACATTTGATCTATTTTGTTACATATGTTTACATGACAGTTTAGGCACGTTATTTCAAGATTTAAAAGGATGTCGTAATCACATCACGATTTAGTCCTAACATGAGCGTTCTTCTCTCCAGCAACTCAGCTGGGTTTGTCATTTTTTCTGCTAAATTTGACATTTCTCCTTGTAAATTGACCGATTATTTCTAAAAAACAAAAAATCATTTTTTCTCAAATTTCTTTTTATTTTTTCTGGTAAATTTTGTGTTTTTTTTATTGCAAACATCAGGTTTTTTTTCCTTGGAAATTAACTGATCTTTTTCAGACTTGCCTATTTTTTTCCTCATAAATTTCCCAGTTATTTTCTCATAAATTTATTTGTGTTTTTTGTCATGAATTTGCTATTTTTTTGTAAATTAACCATTTATTTCTAAAAAAAAAAAAATGCAAATGTTCTTTTTTTTCTGGTAAATTTGGTGTTATTTTGTTGCACATTTGCCAATTTTTCCCCCATTTTTTCCCTCACAGATTTGTCACATTTTTCTCAGAAAAACTTTCTTTTGAAAAATTCTTATTTTTTTCTCTAAATTGTGCAACATAACCACAGAAACCTTCTGTGGCTAAAATCTAAAACGGAGGTGCCAAAAGTTCACACATTCCTTAAATGGCTGCTTGAGGCTGGCATAGAGACTAAATAGAGACTGTCCTCACAAACCTTCATGTAGAATGCCCAGAAAAACACACGATAGCTCAGGTCTCCCTTAGTAACAACTGTATGTGGAGTGTTTTTTTTAAAAACTGTAACCCAAAAGGCAATAATATAAATAATAATCAAATAAAAACAGCATCTCTCTGCAGCTCGCCCTTCTCTCTTTTTCTGTTGAAATGGCTTCACAGTGAAATTTTAAATGTTGTATATGTGGACCTTAAAGGTATAGGAGCTACTACTCTCCCATTTATTTCTAAATAAAGTACCCTTGCAGCATGTGAAGTGCTTTTTCTCCCTCTATCATAACTACCCTGCAAACAACTGGGGTGTCAGCGGTGGCGGCAGGTTGTCGTTGTCCATGTTGTTGGCATCGATGGCAGAAACCGTGCAGGTCAGCGGATATTTCTCCAGGATGTCGTTCACCTCCCGCTGTACACTCTCGGTCCAGGAGAGCATGTCAGCCTGGAGGGTCTGAGCGGCCTCCATCACCTTCTCCTGCCGGCTGCTGAGAATTGAAAGCTGCTCCAGATTGTGGTTGAGCTGGGCCAGGACAGGGTTGGTGGCAGCCGTACCAAGTCCCGGACCGGTGTGGGGCCACTCGCCCTCTGCGCTGCTGAATCTTGGCGAAGCTTGGCCTGACATGTAACGCTCAAACTCCTCCGGGGAAAGATTGAGAGACTGAGCGTCCAACTTCTCGATAAAGGCAGCTGCACAGCACTAAAAAAAAAAAAAAAAAAGTAAACCACCAATTGAACATCATGGATGATATTCTGACAGCACATCAAACTGAGTCACAGAGAGCCAGATGGCCTTATGTTAAAAGGGTTAGTCCGACATTTTGGGAAACAGAGTGCTATGAATCAACAATTATCCTTCTCTACAGATTCTGCAGGCCTGTGCACAGAATTCATGTGGACCTCATTTAAATCCTGTTAGGATGCAGATTTAAAATGGCCATGAAAATGATAAAATTAAAGAAGCAGACTCATAAATACACTCACTGGGCACTATATTAAGTACACCTGTTCAACTGCTCGTTAACGCAAATACTTAATCAGCCAATCACATGGCAACAACTCGATGCAGTTAGGTATGTAGACATGTTCAAGACGACCTGCTGTGGGATATTCCAGCACAGCTATCTCAGCAGTTCGGCGGTTCTCTGGGGGAAAATGATGCTAGAGGTCAGAGGAGAGTGGCCTGCTCAAAGTGACTGCTTTGAGCTGATAGGAACAGTAACTCAAAAACCATTCGTTACAACTGAGATGTGCAGAAGAGCATCTCTGAGCACAGCACATCAAACCTTGCAGCACATGGGCTACAGCAGCAGAAGACCACACTGGGTTCCACTCCTATCAGCTAAGAACAGGAAACTGAGGCTGCAGTTCGCACGGGTTCACCATCGGAGAACAGAAGATTAGAATTAAAGCAGCCCTGAAGGCAAAAAGGGGGTTTCTTTAATACTTCTGCAAAAACCAAAGAGGTTCATTTTCTCAGGTTAAAGCAATTCTAAACTTAAAATGTATTAAACACACCCACATATATATGGCTATTATTCATTAGGAGTTTAACCACTCAAAGCTTACTCTGACTTTATTATTCTAAAATGATTAATTATGCCACTTTTTTCTTAATCTAACATCTGGATTCATTGGTTTGAATTGAACTGTCAGACACCCTGATCCAAACCACAGATAATGACTCTGCCACCTGAAACAAACACATTTTTCATGTCAAATAACAGAAATTGTTTATGATGGATCAACTGCAGCAAAGGTGAAAAACAGCAAAACTCTTTATCCATTTTTGTTAGTTTGGGTTTAATTTGTTCAAGCATAATTCACTGAATCCTGTCAAACTCAGACTTGTTGCTTTTTTTTGTGCCTGGACTCATCGTGCTCATGTGGGACAGTAGAAACGCTGTTGCAGGTGAGAGAGAAAACCCTCAATATACTAGAGGTCGCCCCCAAACAGGCGTTGAAGTAGGAGAAGAGAGAAAAACAGACCAGGTTGGTGAAGTAGTATCCATCCTCTCCGGTCATCAGCCTGCTGGGGTTACAGAATCGGGTGATGTACTGGATGTTGGACTGAAGTCGCGGAGGATTAGCCTTCAACACGATGTAAATGAGCGCGGGGAGGAAGTCGTCCGCGGACGCCGGCTCGTTCTTGGTGATCCTGATAGCACTGAAGATGTGTTTACTGCAGCGTGTGATGCAGGCTAGTTTGTCCCGAGGAACCCTCTTCGAGTCCATCTCAATGATATCTGGAACAGACCGAGATTCACACATGAAGCTGAATGTATCAGGCACACACCTCTGAACATGTTCTCCCCTTAAGGCTGAAGCAAAAAGCTAATCAGGTGGTAAGTTTATTACGCAACACTGGTTTGTTCTCCTCAGGAGGTAAAAGATATTAGCATGATTAACAAATGACTTATTTCCATCCTGGCACTTAAAGAATATTATAAATTCACAGCAGAGCATCTGTCTTCTCCATCTGCGGCACCAGAAGCTGCACGGCGCTGCCAGATCTCATCCATTAGCAAGTTTAGCTCATTTCTACACATGAAGGATGGATGGAGCGGCTGTAAATAGTTTCTGTGTGAAAGTTATACAGCTCAGATTAAAGACTACAAAGACAAGTACAGCCTTTTTAAAGGACATACAAGGGCTGTTTGTTTCTCAGAGAAGAAAATGTAACAGAGTAGATGTACACTGTTTATCCACAGCATTAAGAACACCTGCCTGATACTGCCTATGCCCCCTCTGGGTCACAAAAACCATCAGGATGTGTCCCGGTGCAGTTATGTTGGGCCCCGTGTATGGGTTTGGATCCCATGGATTGGCAGTGACTAATAGGCTTAGGTTATGCACAATCACGCATTAGATTCAGGCCTGTGCATTTTTAAACCTGCTCCACTGGATGCCACCATGATGGCTCTTTGAGATCATATTTAAAGGGCGGCGCTGGAGTGCTATGTTACACAGAACACCGGCCATGACCCTAATTTTAGGCCTCTAAGTGGATACAGAAAAATTCACCCTCCTTCGAGATGTTATGAAGGGGAAATTATCCATAGAGGCCAAAGCCGTGTTTTGTAGCAGGCTGTAAATATGCTTTTTAATGTTGTAAATTGGTCATTTTAACACAGGAGTCTATGAGGACAGACTCGCTTTTAGCGCCAGCCTCAAGTGGCCTTCAGAAGAACTGCAGCTTTTGGTTTTTGGCTTAATTTTTTACCCAAAATCAGTTTCAGTAACCATGAGTCAGACCAGTGATGGGTGATGAGTCTACAGGAGAGCTATCCCATGTGGCTCATTCAGGCTGAGACCAGCCGGGCCTGATGGGTTAAGGCTCATCTGCTATAACTGGTTTGTTTTGTGGTCAGTAGGGGGCAGCAGAAACAAGCGAGGGCCAGTGATATTTATGAGCAAACAGTTGTCAATGAGTTAAAATATTTGCTCTCTTTTAGCTCAGTTTTGTTCTCAGTAAAGTTTCTGACAAGACTGCAAAGCAATCAGAAATCAAACGCTGCTTTAATCAAATACGTTTGAGCACTCTCTGACCTGTTATTGCTTTGACCACACTCTCAGAGACTTCAGGGATTTCTTCATCCATGGACACACAGAGCATCTGGATAGTCACCCAGTGCAAAGCTCTGAAACACAGAGAATCAGTGCAGTAAAATGGTGAAATGGCATGTATTTATACGCCATGTTCATTAATGTAAGCCTGAGATTTTCATTTTTGCATATGATGTAACCATACACATTTATTACAGTCACTTCACTGCTGGGTGACAAACACATCAGACACGTGCAGTCAGCAGCTGCCACTGCGCTTTCACATGTAAGAAAAACACAGCTAAAAATGGCTATTGTGTAATCAACTGCACAGACTCAGACAGCATTCAGACAGAAGTTTTCACAGGCGGATGAAGATTAAAGGCAAGCACTGTGCAGTGAGGCTTTCTGAGGGACCTCTATTCACCGAGCACACACACAGGTTACAGAGAAAAAGACACTCACACAAAATGTAATGCTCAAGCCAGCAAACTCCATAGAAATGACTCCCAATATAAAATATTATTATTATAAAAACATCAGGCTGTGCTTTGAGCCCAGGGAGGCTCACCTTATCCTGTTCTGTGTGGCCAAGTCTTTCTTCTCATCATCAGTGGTTTCTGGACAGAAGACGCTCTTATACAGACGAGTCATGATGTACTTTTCCACTTGGTCCATCACCTGCTCCACAGACTCAGAGGAGCCTGGCAAACAAAAGCACATCAGAATATATTAAATACTGCCTGTGCTGCCATCTAGTGGCTCCTCAGACTGTTGAACGTCAGCTTTACTGAGAACATCTTAATGATCGCTGTAAATGCTGGAGGTAAGTCGCTGTGACTTCTCTGAACTGACCTTTAAAGTGAGTCAGCAAGCGGTCAGCCATATTCTGGTAGAAATCCTGGACGCACTCCGACTGCTCATCAGCACTCAGGTCCTGCTGGAACAATACGTTAGAAGGTCACACGCTGCTTCGCTGCTCATGTAAACATTCAAATGTACAGTAAGTGGCTGTTATTATTAAGCCGTCAGGCGTCAGAGTGCATCACACCTTCTTGCTTGACATGTTCACAAGGAAGGCTCTGCACTGCTTGTGGATCTCCCGGCCGGGCTTCTGGAGGTTTTTCAGGAAGTCCACAAAGTCTTTGGACACTTGGTCCGTATCGAAGCTGGCATGGCGGCTGATGGACGGACTGGTCTTGCCCTCTTGGGTTTCTGGTGAAGAAGAACCACATTTCAAAAAAGAAATTCCTCCACTCCCCAGTGTGTGTCTACATTTAGGTCAAACTGTTTTATTTGCTTTCATTACAGGACACAGAATTTCCCTGCACAGCTGTCATACCACAAAATAATTATAGCAGAAGATTTCCTCCGCTGTGAAACGTCAAACACAGCCACAGGTATCTCAGGACACTATGTTGTAACTTCATTGGGTACACCTTGCTACCACCAGGCTGGACTATAAAGGTCATAACAGGACATGGTCAGCAACAATAGTCGGGTAGGCTGTGGCCTTTAAAAGATGCTCAGTTGGTGCTAAGGTGCCCAAAGAAAATATCCTTCTGTTTTCCCAGTTTTCTGTTGTGCTTCCTGTTCTTAGCTGACAGAAGTGGCACCTGGTGTGGTCTTCTGCTGCTGTAGCCCACCTGCTTCAAGGTTTAATGTGCTGTGTGCGCAGAGATGCTCTTCTGCATACCTATTTTAGTGACTGTTGCCTTCCTACCATCTCGAAGCAGTCATTCTCCTCTGACCTCTGGCATCATTTTCCCTCAGAGAACTGCAGCTCACTGGATATTTCCTCTTTTTCAGACCGTTCTCTGTAAACCTTGGAGATGGTTGTGTGGGATATTCCCAGCAAATCGGCACTTTCTGAAGTCCTCAGACCAACAACCATGCCATGTTCAATCTCTTCAATCACCTTTCTTCATTCCGATGCTCGGTTTGAATTTCAGCAGGTCATCTTGATCATGTCTACATGCCTAAATGCAATGAGTTGCTGCCATGTGATTGGCTGATTTGATATTTGCATCAGATGTACGTAACAAAGTGACCAGGAAGTGTGACTCCAGGACATCACTGGGTGATCTGCATGTGAAGATAGCTGGTCAGTCCAGCCCTTGCCTAATTGTCAACTGGACTTTATAAAAGCCAACAATTTCCACTGAGCAAGTCTTCCACTGGGCTGTACTCGTCTAAAATAAGCTTTGGCAGATAGTAAGGAAATTTAAAAGCTCTATTGTTGGTCTTAACTTTATAATTTGTGCTTCTTTATCAAGCCATTAGAAAAATGTTTCATGTGATCAGCAGCTGGGCTCACTGATAGGGGAAGCATACAAATGTTGTTCCTAGGACAGAAACCACTTTGTAAAATCAACATGTGCTTCCGTCAACAGTCTTAATTTCTCTTGGGACCTCCAGATGAATGTTTATTAAACCACTGGTTTTTCATATTCATGCTCCAGTTCTGCTTTTACCTGATGGGAGTCATGACTCGTCATCAGTAGCCAGCTTCATTTGCAGAGCAGTTATCACCACAACCCTAAACCTTACAGAAATAAGGTGGCATGGAAATAAAGTTAGAACCTGCTGCAGCTGTTTATTATTGGCATTTGTCTGACTAAAAACCAGGAGGTGGTTAGACACCAACACCAATACATACTTAATCTGAACCCCTGACTATTTCAGGCTAAAGGAGCAAAGCATGCAGCACCAAACCACTCACAAAGTGCACAAAGACCGATGTTGATAAATGTGATACCTTTTTTGGAAGCAGAACGCGATGAAGGGCTGAAGAACTTCTTAACAGTGGTCACTTTCCGAGTCTTTTCATTGGTTTTCTTCTCTTCAAACTTGGAGAAGGGGCCCAGAGAGACATGCCCAGGCTGCTGTGGGGCTGTGGACTGGGTCTGCACACCTTGACTACTGGCATACGCTGCCTCCTCCTCTCGTTGCAGCCTGGAACCAAGGAAAGTCGATCAGAGGGAAATTAGAGCGAACAAGGACCTGCACTTATTAAACTGTCTGTGTCTTTTCAAATTAATACACAGGATGATTTATAAAGATCTTCTTGCATTAATGGCAATCTTTAGCACAGTGCTCTGAGTTTTCATTTTTAGCCCAAAGCTGTTGCTCACACTTTGATTTGCTTTCCTATGGAGACATTTGGGGACTGGCTGGTAAAGGTCTTACTTTTCTGCCAGTGCCCAGTCGTCCTGGATCTGTTTCTGCCGTACCCGCTGGTACTCCTCCCTCCAGCACTTGGAGCACAGGCCCTGCCAGGCTGCATTGCCATAGTAACCGCATCCCTTTTTGCACAGCAGGTCTGATTGGTCCACGTGTATCCCCCGTCGCTCCGTGCGCTGACTCATGATGCTGAACAACACGGGATGAAAAATTCATCGTCTGATTTATTAGTGTGTTTGTATGCGCTGCTAGTCAGGCCCATCTTCCTGCTGCTGCCTCATTATTAAACAGTTTACGCGCACAGTTAAGGCAGAAATAACATGCCAGTCCAGCAGCGCTACACTAATAAAAGGAACACTCTAATGACCAAGTTCTTCTATAACACTCAGACACAGACTAAAATAAAAACAGGATTAATAGAGGCTGAGATATCCTCTTGTTACATTTGTGCCCCTAATTAAATTGTACTTTGTCTTTTCCGCTCCTCTCCTCTCCTACACCCCAGCAGCCATGATTTTGCTCTTCCATTTTTCTCATGTCTTACTCCATCATCCAAAAAAACATGAGTAAGATCAAAGGAGGAAAAATGATTTTAGCACCCTCTGGTGATTTTTATTTATATTTTTACCCATATATGCAACAATGACAAAGCATTTTTTTCTATTCTGTTTCTATGACTATTTGGATATGTATTGGAGCATAAACTGTGGCTGTAGACTCCAGATTTGAAAAGTGAATCCTATTCACGGCATTCTTTCTAATGGTCAGCAGGGGGCGACTAATGTGGATGTACAAAAAAGTAGGGTATGTAGAAGTTTGTGGGAAAACAACCTCTCAGCTCCCGGCATCTGTGACCTCAGTAAAGACTTCCTCACAAGTTTGTGGAGTCACTTGTTAGGTTAGACTCTTACTGAATGCAACATGATGTCCATTTTTTCAAATTATGGCCCCATTAGAGTCAAAAAGGAGGTTAAAGTAGGTCAAATGACTCGAGGCTTCAAATTGTGACTTCACTAACTTTACTAATCATCTTAATTACTACAAAAATGAGTTTTTTGGCTCCATGCAGATGTTTTTGGATAAAAAACGGCTCAAAAATGACTCTTTTGGTAGTAAGGTTTGCAGCCCCTGCTTTAAATAAAAGATTTTTAACTATTCTCTTTATTTCAGGCTCTTTGTGTCATGGTTTGTAGGTTTGTTGTGGAGTTCTGGGGTGTTTTATGTATTTTAGTTAAACTCTGCGTTCAGGCTTTTTTCTTGGTTTCTTTATATTTCTGTATTTTGAGGACCTGTGTGTGGGTCTATTTTGGGTTCTGTTGGAATGTATGTTTTTTGCTTTAGCTTTAAATTTTGTCCCTGTTTCCTTTTGAAAGTTAGTTAGGATTACTTCATCACAACAACTGTTGCCTTTAGGCACTTTATATTGCAGGATTGTCTATTGCACTTGATGTATGGGGAAAACCCGTCTATTGCATATTTATTAGTGTAACAGCCTTCATGAGGGCAGACAGAACAATTTCCATGTTGGATGAGGGACAATACCAGACTTGGCTTTACACTTTACCTGATAGATGATAATAGTTAACTAAAACTAAACTAGTACTATGATAAAACAATCTAGAATTAAAACTAGACTTTAAAAAGCCGCAGTGTCATTTTGTAGCTCTGGCAGTGCTCATCCTGCTCCTCCTGCACACAGGAGCAGATACTGGTCCTGCTGAGGGGTTAAGGACCTTCTACATCCCTGTTCAGCTCTCCTAGAGTAACTGCCTGTCTCCTGGAATCTCTTCCATGCTCCTGAGACTGTGCTGGGAGACACAGCAAACCTTCTGGCAATGGCACGTATTGATGTGCCATCCTGGAGGAGTCGGACTACCTGTGCAACCTCAATAGGGTCCAGGTATGACCTCATGCTACCAGCAGTCACACTGACCCTAGCCAAATACAAAGCTAGACAAAAAAACAGTCAGAAAAGATGAGGAGGGGAAAATGTGAGTGTCCTCCACCTGTAAAAGCATTCCTGTTTGGGAGTTGTCTCATTGTTGCCCCTCTAGAAAATGGATGAATGAAACAAATGCACAGAGAATGTCATTAGTTTTTGTCAATTTAGTCAAATTTGTTAACACAGCCAGGCTGAGAAGTCTGGGTTTATTTAAATTGGGATATCTACATGACTGTGAATCCAGAGTTTATATAGTAAAACCTATTGTAACTTCTTAAATCTAACTCCTGACAAACAGCCAGTGTATCAAAATAAAAAATGTTGCGATGGGCTGATAGAGAGGAGCAGATCAGCCCTAAACTGACTGTCATTCAGCATCACTCAGAAGTTATAACCTGCAGTTTGTGACGCAGTAGAACAGGTTACAGAGCCGAGACTGTTTCACATATTTATTAAGTCTCAAACTCTGAAAGCCTGCTGCTGAGCTCAGTAAATGCAACACAGTTACCTCCCCCCTCCATGAAGATTTGTGCGTCATATTCAGCTGTGTGGAATGTGGATTAGTTTTGTGTATCCAAGAGCAAGAGTCAAGAGATGGATATCAAACACAAAGTGACCATTTAATGCAGAAAGAGACCAGAGAGAAAGTCTAAAATCCAGGGATACACAAGGAGCAAAGCCAGGGAATCCAAATATCAGAAATCACCATGAATACAAACTTAGGGACACATAGCAAGGACACACACAGCTACATGGATAACACAACAAAGGAGTGAAGGTGAAGTAAAACTCAAAAAGATACAAAAAACCAAACAGCTACCAAAATAAAACAGGAAATACGGCACAACTAAACGGGGAAACAAGAGTAACTTGAGAGAAGAGAAGACAGAGGAAGGCAGGGGAACGCTGAAAGACCAAAGACCAACACAGAGACGAGACACAAGGAGGAACAGAATGGAAACACAAACAGGAACTAATGAAATACAAATCTCAGAGTCATCAGTAACTAAAACTAATACCAACTGAAGACTCAGCAGACAGAGGAATCCAGTAAAGCTTAAATAAGAGTCAAACTGCATCAAAAAGTAAACAAGACTCTAACAGATAGATTTAAATTCAGAACATCCAACCAGGGATTCAGATATCTGGGAATCTTTATAACACCTCAGTTAACACAATTATTTAAAGCTAACTATGGAAAACTAATGGATGAGATTAAGAAAGATCTTATGAGATGGGATATCCTACCCCTATCACTTATGGGAAGAATCGAAACCATCAGAATGAACATCCTCCCGAGATTGCTTTTCCTATTC
>JASGAU010405793.1:0-19473 GCA_030220045.1 Australoheros facetus
AGTGTGAAAATGCCATTTAAAAGAATAAGACACATTAACCAAGATGACATTGTCCTTGGCAGTGCTTGAATTGAGACCACATGTTTTAAGCTTACCTGAATGGCAATTGGCACCAGGTCATCATCTTCAGTTTTCCTGAGCAGAACGAGGGGGGCCATCAAGTACTGCTTCTTCCCATTGATGGTGTTTGCCTGGACTCCATCCAAAAGCTTGTAGTCACACAGGAAGATGTTGCCCTTCTGTTTTAAATATCAGAAAGAAGGAACAGTTATTTGAGTCCATACATGTAGTGTTAATATTATTGCAACGTGAATGTATCAATGTATTCAAATTCCCAAACAGATAAACCACATAAGTACCCTCATTTCATCTGCCAGACAGAAAGGCTGGACCATGGCATCAGTCACAGGGAAGTTGTTGGGGAGCTCAGTGCAGCGTCTGATCAGTATGGGGTTAACACCGTTTAGAAACTGGTAGCCAAAGAAAGTGTCCTCCTTCCAATGTTTATGGACATATTCTGGAAATAAAACTTAATTTTACTTGTTTAAAATGTGCCAGACAGATTCTTTACTGCATGAAACAACCTTTAGTCTATACTGGAAATGCTAAAATATACATACGCTTTAGTCTTTAGTACTTTAAGGATAATTACCTGATGTTTTAGTCTTACGGAGACCTAACAGGAGACTAATATCTGCCATACATGTAAACTCTTTTTTCCACTCAAGGATTTGCATCAGTCCCAGTTGTCCCAATCTGCAAAATAAACAAAATAAAGTTTTTTAGTAAAGATGGATGGATGGATGGATGGATGGATGGATGGATGGATGGATGGATGGATGGATGGATAGATAGATAGATAGATAGATAGATAGATAGATAGATAGATAGATAGATAGATAGATAGATAGATAGATAGATAGATAGATAGATAGATAGATAGATAGATAGATAGATAGATAGATAGATAGATAGATAGATAGCATTTACACTTGGGCTGATATGTAGGTCATCTCTGCAGTCTTAGTCAGAGAGAAGCGGATGTCGTAGGGCAGTGACTTAATGCTGTCAGCCTTCAAGCAGTGGGAAATTCCCTCTTTTTCCCAGCTGAAAAAAAGAAAGACAGAAGTTTTGAGGGGTCATGGATATGACTGTTCCCTGTTTGTTACCAGGGAACAGTCATATCCATGACTGTTACCAGGGAACAGTCATGGATATGACTGTTCCCTGGTAACAAACAGGGTCTTCATGTGACTCATCAATATTTCCTTGCCTGTTCAAACTGTACAAATAAATTCCTCACACTACACAAATGAACAAATGATAATGGCATAAGCAGGTTTCTGCTCTTATTACTAAATAATAATAACATTATTATTATTAGCTACCATTAATGAGTTTCTCATATTTGCCAACAGCCCTGTAGGTCCCTTTTCTTCCTTTTCTAACCATGCCACTCTTTTCTTTTTTCATGTCACTTTGATTATTTTTGTATATATATATATTTGACCTGAAATAACGTGGGTTTATGGGGTCAAACAGAGGATTACTGGCCTTTAGTTATTGACTCCAAATGTTAAAATGCTAGCTCGGTCTCCTTACCAGTAGACCTGCTGTTGCTTCTCCAGCTCCTCCTGCCGACTGTATTTGGCCAGAAGACTGTTTTTCTCTTGAGAGGCTCTGAGAGCTTAAACATAGAAAGGTCTACTATTTGACAGCAATTCTTTTCAAATACAGCATGGTTCAGATTTGTTCAGTTTTCTTTATACTGTTTTGTATTTTCTGTGAAATGCATGCAGTACAGCATATTTCCCCAAACCTGTTCCCTCTTTGAAGCGGTGGACATCGCTGTCAGTGATCCACTGGTAGATGGGAAAGTGATAGGCATCGCCCTCAGGGGAATTCACTTCCACCTTGGCAGCATACCAAGACTTGTCTGGAAGGAGTAACTGGTGTTGTTTGTCTATCTCTATCAGCAGCAGCTCTCCGAGGGGGACTGGACAGGACACGGTAAAACGAGACACCTGGAGTAACAACAGGATCAATGTGATCAATGTTACATGTATGTGATACCCAGGAACTGGGCTCTAACCTGCCAGGCATTAGGATACAGTTACTACATGTGATGGTGAAAATGTATGTTTCCTTTACCCTCCTTATACCCCACTCTGCATTTAATCATTAGTTATTATTAATCTCTGTCTCTCTTTCACAGCATGTCTTTTGTCCTGTTTCTCCCCCCCTCAGCAGATGACCCCCCCTCCCTGAGCCTGGTTCTGCTGGAGGTTTCTGTTAAAAGGGAGTTTTTCCTTCCCACTGTCACCAAGTGCTGCTCATAGGGGGTCGTTTGGACTGTTGGGTTTTCTCTGTAAGGTCTTTACCCACAATACAAAGCGCCTTGAGGCAACTGTTTGTTGTGATTTGGTGCTATATAAATAAAATTGAATTGAATTGAATGGAATTGATCGTGCTGAGTGTGATAAATCAGAGCTGCACAGTGAGTATGACACACATTAAAACAGATGGATATTTCAGACTTACTGCACCGCTGTAGAAAGATGGCATGCAGCTCCACAGGCATTTACGTTTGCTCGATCCATTTATGCCGACCAGCTTAATGTAGACATTGTCAAAAGTGGTGGCAAAGCCCAGGCTGCCAGTGAACACGATGACTTCATAATCCATCGTTTTTACTTCTGAAAGTAGGAAAACGATGGATGCTTGAAGTTTAGTAACCAATACAAAATGATTTTTCTATTATTTTTTTTTTTAACAATCAAATAACCGCCAATCTGACACTGACTGAAATCCTTTCATGAATTATCTGTCCTACCTCTGCTGATGGCACTAAGATGAATTTGATGAATTTGTCCGCTGATGCTGGAATCTGATGTTGGAGCCCAGCACTGATGTCTCCTTTTAAGCACAGCTTTGTGGGAGTGTCCTGTGAAATTCAACTGTCAGCTCTGGTGAAGTAACCTGAAAAAAAAGATGAACAATACATATTACAATTCATGTAATTTTACATGATTACAGAGACAGAAAAACTGCAGAATATGAAGAGAATCACAACTTTTACGACACCTGGAAACTGCACTAAGTTTAAAGAGTAAACTGAAAATGAGTGACTTCCTGTTATAGCAGAAGTCAATTTTGAACTGCTTTGGACGTGTTTGCCAAGTTTTGTGCAATAGTACTCCCACAGCATCAGCATGCAGCGCTATGTGATTATAACTGAGCTGTGCAGTTAAACAACAGCAGTCTGAGCAGAAACCAAAACGGTGTCGCTTAGTTGAACGTTTCAAACATTTCAGGAGGTTTTGATGGTCTCGGCCCTCCTGTCAAAAACAACCTGAGAGTTAGCTGTCAGCAAAATGCCTTTCACAGCCGGTACATTCTGCACCTTTATAATGAGATGTCACACAGGTGACAACATTTCAAATTCTTCATTTTACTTTGAAATAAAGTGCTGTGTATAATGCCAATGATATTGGATAAGCAGAAGATGGGTGGATTAAGTTAATTAAACAAATGAAATGCTTTCATTCAGGTTATCTGTCTGATGTAGAGGGGAGGCTTTCGAGGTAATGTTTGCAGAAATCTCAGAAGTTTTACAAACCATTCGTGCAATGATGGGCAGTTCACCTCATCACACTCATGAAGACAAACGGGACTTTGAACACGAGATGAAGAGAAACAGTCTAGAAACAGGTGAAACCCGGAGAACCACAAAGGAGGCACGAGGAAAAGAAAGAGTAAAAAAAATCAAAATGAGGAAACTTAGCAAATACTTTCTAAAAAGCCAGTACTACGGCAGGTCCTTGAAGAAGGAGCTCTCTTCAAATCAGATAAGTTATGAGGAAACTGACAAAGAACTGATGAGGAAACTGTCATTCATCCAGTGTTGAGGAAATAACTTGCTCAATGTGTGAATCAGAGATTAAAACAGATCGGTTTTACTTCTATGTCTTATTTTCATTTTAAGTTACTTTCTTTTTCAAAGAGCTGCTCATTTCTACCAGGCATCCATCTCTCAGTCACTGTCACTGGATTTTTAAACTCAGTATGTCTCTTAAAGTGGTTGGCAAAGTTGTCGATACTATTTCAGACACATTTCAGTGCGTGGGACTAAGACTCACCTCTACATCGGTAATAAAGGCCTCGCCCCAGAGATCAGCTCTAAGGCTGCTCCTTTTATTTTATATGTTGTTAATCTTTACTGAACTATCACCAAGGCAAACTTACACATCGATGGAACTGCTCTTCTGCTCACTCAGATGCATCGCTTACTTACAGCATTCAATTCTAGGTGGTCACTGGCTTTGCCTCCAATACGTTTGTACCTAAAGCTTGTTCTGAACTGGGAAAAGTGTAAAAATAAAGTGTGAAAATGTGAGTGATTATTTACAAATTATGGGCAGCAAGTTCAGCAGATCTGGACATGATGCGCTGCAGAAATGTTTTTATGAAATGGCAAAACAAATACATGAAAGGATGTTTTAGAGGTCTCAGTAATCTTATTAATGATAATAGCTGATGATACTAGCTCTAAGTTCTAACTACTGCTGTAATATGTATACATTTGAATTTTAATCATGTCCATCTAACTTGAATATTTCTTTACTTTTTAAGAAATAATTTGGAGAACGATGACTTTTATAAGCCTGTAAGTTCCTCTGCATTCCTCTGAGTCCTCCCAAACCTTTGCCTTAATGATTCACTTCATCAAATGTCTCGTATAGATCAGACATTAATCGATCTATGTTGTTTAAATGCAAACAGGTTAAATAAAATCAGCTGACTGTATTAACATGATCTGATATAGAGATGGTGTTCTGGGTCACATGTTTGCAAGTAATCCAAAAGGCTGAAACTGGTTTTTCAATGAGAGGAAACGCGCCTTCAGGCGACTGTTTGTTGTGATTTGGTCCTGATGACAGCAAATACTTGGAATAGTAGACTATGATTACGCAACTAACAAGAAACAAGTGAAACCTCACAAAGGAGAAACAGGGAAAAGTTCAACAGTGAATGTAGAGAACGCTTATCAGAAACTCGGCATAATGACAAGTAATTAATGTCTTTAACAGGCCTTACTCAAGCTAGAACAGCTTGTTTGTCTAAAGTAACCACTTTCTATTCAGTAGATTTAAGGATTGATGATAATACACATCTGTGCAGTCTCTGATCGTGAGCAGGAAACGGAATATCTAATAATTACTTCACCTTATTTGTTCACTGACCTCGTTTTCACTTTATCTTTAGCTGAAATTTTCTATGAGGAAATGTATTATTGTTCTACACGTGTACAATATAAGAAAGAAGAGTGGAAACAGCTCTAAAGCAACCTGACTGAGTGGTAATCAGCACACAGTGAAAAGTGAAAGGGTGTCACATAAAGCTGTCATGTTCACATGCCGTCAGATATACAGCAAGGAGCTGGTGTCAGTTCAGTCTGTGGTGGAAGTGCTTCACTGTTTGTATGAGCAATGAGCTAAAAACCGAGGGCTGCAGGTTATCCAGTGCCTCTCCATATATTTCTGTAAATACGGTGGCAGGAAGAGGGAATCTGAAGATTTATCAATAAATCATTTAGTGCACTGTGTGAGCAAACAGCAGCTTTACGGTCAGCAGCCATTTGTTCAGGTAGCAGCCATGCTGTTTTACAGGTGACCTGACCTTCAGTCACCTTGGCTCCCTAAATGATCACTTTGAGAAGCTCGTTAACTTCCTGCTGTTCGTCGTTGTCTGTTCTCTGAGTCTACACAAACAGGTCACTTTATTAGGCACACTTCACTGTGTTAAGAACTGTTTTCATTCATTGCAGCAGATTCAAGAAGCTGCACGAAACACTCCTCAGAGACATTAGTTCATGTGAGAAAGACGACATCACACTTCCTGTTTGTTTTGCTTTATTCTAAGATACGGTCTGACACCAGAACAGTTTGTGAAACGCTCTCTCTGTCACCAAAGTCATTCACAGACATTTTTCCCAGTTGCTCTTCAGCTCTTCCTAGTGAAGAGAGTCATGTCTCCACCCAGTGTATGGATGAAGTAGCTACAGCTTTGATAAAGCGCTCTAATTTATTATTATTGATTTATACTTTGAACTCATAAACACACTCAGACCAACGAGTGATATTCACAGTAAATACAGCGACATGACCAAAGTCCAAAGGAATCACTGACCTCTTTAAACAGAAAGAATCATTTTGTCTGTTTCCAGATTCTGATTGCATGAACACACAATTCAAGTGAATCCACCTTAAAGATGCAGACAATAAACTAGATTATTGATCAGCTCAGCAACCCTCTGCTGAGATTTGACTTCCCAAAAGTTCCTTCATGTATTTCTCCTAATGTGAACTTCAGTAAATATTTCCCATCATTTCACATTTTTGCTTGCCCTGTCCATACGTTCTGTGTCACAGGGGCCTGGGGCCTATTCCAGGTCATAGGGCAGGGGGCATTTTGGACACAGTCACAGGCTAACACACCTACAGACAATCTGAGAATCATTTGCTACCCTTATATGCACGTTTTTGGACTGTGGGAGGAAGCCATGCAGACACCAGGAGAACATGCAAACTCCTCACAGACTCAAGTTGGCTTTCTCATATTTTCAGATACAGTATCCCCAAATGAGGTTTTATCAAAATAAAACAGGATGTCAGTTGTGAAATTTTGTAACCAACTTACATCGTTAGCATATAATGAGAAGCTCTACCTTACGAGGGTGTCTCCAAGTTTGAGCTCCAGTTTAAATGAGTGAAGTTTTATTTGGATGTTACTGAGCACTCATTAGCTGGTATCTGTGTCTGTGTGATGCCCCCGTTAAGTCTACCGATGCAGCTTGGTAACCATGCTAGCAAGAATTAGCTGATAGCTTGGCACTCCACGTGTGGTTCCAACATAAACCCCAACAACAACAACAACAAAGCAAAGACCATAAATAATAATAAAACAGAGCCATCGTTTACATACAGCTTTTACAGTAAATTTACATGAGTATTAATACTTTATGTTAATCACATGTTTACCCATGCTACAGTATAATTCTGCACAGTATTAAGAGGCATAATATGAAGCCTGCTTCTGACTAGTATGATCAAAAATATCCAGCATTAAGAGGTTGCCTATTAAGTACATGTTGTAGTTCTTGTGTTTCAAAGAAAAGGGAAGTGCACCTACAGTTCAGATGTAGCACACCTACTGGCTCAGGCACACAACAATAATGAAACCATGAATGGATTTACATTCAGCTGAAGAAGAAAGTGTATGATGTAGCGGATGGAGGAACTTCCTGTTGTGTTGAACAGAATATGGCTGTATCACTGTATAAAAGCTGTTAAGCATAAGTGTCTTGTCGAGCACTTCTCTCACGTACTCTTTGTGACAACTAGGGATGCGCCGATCCGATATTCAGGATCGGTATCGGTCCGATACTGGCCTAAATTACTGGATCGGATATCGGAAAGAAATAAAAAATGCAATCTGATCCGACCCACATTAGCTGCATTACAGTTTTCGGTCGTTGTCTTCTTCTTGTGGGTCTGCGGTTGAACAAACCAGCTTAGAGCTGCATTACCGCCACCTACTGGAATGGAGTGGATCAGGAGTTAGAAACAAACCCTCCTCAGATTCTATAAAGTTCTCCATTGCTGCGACGGAGTCCCTTTAACACTGAGCGATCATCGCTGACATGTTTTTCCGCCTCCACCGCTCTCTGCGTGTTCGTGTGTTGTGCTCACTGTGCTGAGAAGTTCAGCTGTTATTTTTTCTCTACTTCAGCTCCCGGACATACTGCTGCGAGCGCAGCTATTAGCACTAGTGACCGTCCGGTACCAGAAGGACCCCTTCCCCGTCAAAATATTTTTGATACCTTAATCCCTGATTAGTGACTAAATATAGACCTGCAGTAGAAACGCATTTAGGAGAATGCTTGTGAATATAAAGCATTAGAAGATTACGCTCACGCAGCCCCCAATTTTTCAATATAAACACTGATGGCGCAACAGCAGCAATCAGCTGATTTACTGCAGTCTGTCTGCGCAAGCAAAGAGGCGGAGCCGGCGAGCTCAGATGAAGCAGACTAAATGGTTTTTCTAGCTCCAGATGAAGCTTTTTCCCTCTGTAACCTCCATTAAACCTTTACTGGGAAATAGCTGGAGGTCCTTCATCAACCACCTGATCAGTAAGTAAAGAAAAGAGATTTTTGTAGCTGCTCCATCCACCCTGTTTGTTTCACACAGGGAAAAACTGCAGTACGGAAGTTAAAATATGCAGAAGAACTGTTAATACGAAAAAAGTATGTCTTATCCAGTTACTCGGGTGATCGATGGAATAATCAATAGAATGCTCGATTGCTAAAATAATCAATAGTTGCAGCCCTAATGAAATTTGCAACATACCATAAGCCAATGCATCACCACCAACAGGATTCAGGTGATAGAGCGATTGTTGTAAGTACATAATGTTTATTTATTTAGTGCTTTACAGAGACAAAAAGTCACAAAGTGCTGTACAATAATTAAAACACAATATTAAAAAAAACACCATGTTAAAATGTAACATTACCATATTAAAAGAAAAAGAATAAAAATAAAGTCAACAGAAAGTCTGGTTAAACAGAAAAGTTTTCAGCTGTTTGTTTAAAGACTCCACAGAGTCAACCAAAAGGAGCTGGAGTGGTAACCATGCACTGCTGCCTGAAAAGCTATGCCCCCCCGGTCCTTAGTCTTGTATGTGGGAGAACTAAAAGATTTCAATTTATCAAAGCTGCATATATTAGATCCTGCTGGTAAACAAAAGCTAAGAGGATCTGCCTTCCAATATTTAAATGGAAACACTGTTTTCAACCATCTCAGGATCCAAATACGTGTATGGCAGGTCCAAACTCTCATTTCTGGCTTTGATCTTTGCACTCAGGTTTTTGAGCTCTTCTTGAAAATACTTGATCTTCTGGAGGGGAAACTCCTCAGTGAAATGGTCCTGTGGGTACTGGCCAAGAAAGAGCTGAGGAGATTGACATGAGATCAGAGGCACATTAACTACATTAGTATGACTTGAGCATTTAGACATTTTAATGTACGTCGCACAACGTGAACACTTACAGAGTCAGAGGACTGCTTGCTGAGCAGCCACATGACAGCCATGCCATGAACTGTTGTGTTGATGCTGGGGAATGTGTCCAGCATCTGTTTCTCACTTGTTTTCCCTTTTTTGGTTGGTGGGGGAAGCTGCAGGGTGACAGGACTATTGGGCATCCATGCACCAAAGTCGTACTGAAGGAAGTAATGAGCAGGCCATTAATGGGATCTGAAGCACAGAGCAGTGTGATCTCAGTGTTTAAATAGTTCTGTGTTTTTAGGCTCTCTCATACTCAAACAGCTAAATTCTAAAACCTGCAGACGTCAGGTTTTAGAATGCACGAGTCAGTCCACAATGTTTCAAAAACGACTGGATATATCTTTATGAACTCTTAGAGAGCGAAGATCCCAGGTGATGAATCAAGCTCATGATGTAATGATTCACAAGGAAAGCAACCAACATGCAGGAAAGATGAGGAAGAGTAAAATTCAACAGCTATAATCAAATGTGATACAGGTGATCAGTTAAGGTATCAAAAACATCTACCTAGGTTCAGACAAAAGGCAAATTTCATTCAGGGGAAAATCAAATTGGAACCAGGAATGCAACTAAAGGACTGGAATAAAACTAAAGGACTGGAAGAAAATTAACAGGACTTTGAAACAAGCTGAGTGATTAAAAATAATCAGAAAATGACAGAAACCCAAAACTAAACCAGAATTGTCCGTTATGGAAAAGTTCCCAGATTCCTCTAAATAATGCCGAGTCCATGTGAGCCCAATGAGTCAGGGGTCTAAAAAACATGAAGACCTGACTTGGCTAATCTGTTGATTAGCTGATGCAGGGGAAACAAAGAGCACGCTTGAAACTAGCCTGCTAATATTCCTATCAAATATTGGGAATATTTGATGAGGAGACTTTTGGCTGGCAGACTCAGAAGCTGCAGGAAGTCCAACCAAACCGAACACAACCACATGAGACTACTTATTCATGGGTTAAGCTCTGCGGTATCAGAGGTAGGCTCAAGAGTGGGTGGGACCTCAAGCTAATCTTAGCTTGCAGGGAGCTGCAGGAGTTCAGTATGAAAAGCAAGATGTTCCTGAGCTCAACTGTCCAATCTAGATATTTAAATAATATTCTGTCAGCATTTAAATTATAATTACAGCTTAAAAACTCTCCATGTATTAAGAAAGTAGCCAGCGTGGGTGCTGAGGTAGTTTGGAAAGTAGAAAATAGCTAGAGGCAGGTTAAGCTTCTCACTTTAGACTCTTGATGATTCTGACATGGCCTTAAATGACTGCAGCCTAAAATCGGTGAAATGAAATGAGGTCAGGAGGCTTCACCTGTCCAGAGTTGACAGCTGAGTGCTGGGCAGAGCAGGTGAACATCACCATGGTAACAAACTTGACCATTTCAGCCACAGTGGTGAATTCCTGTGGAATTCCTGATCACCGGGAAAAAAACAACTGTATCACTTCCAAACACTCAGGAGACCAAAATAAAGTTTTATCATTATAATATATTAGGTGCACACAGAGTGTTATTATCATAATAAAGTCTGAGATTATGCTGTGGCCAGCTTATGTATTAGCAGGCCATATACACCAAACTGCTCTAAATGCTCGGATTCATTTTTGTAGCTGTTGGGATTTCGGAGGACAAGAATCACTGCTGAAAGTTTTGACCTGAATTATAATGTTCATAAAATGAGTGTCTGAATGCATTCCTCTGCCATCTGAGCACAAATGCCTTCATTAGGTTTATTTATGGTATAAAAATGTCAGCTAGTTTAGAGCTAGGGCTGTGACATAGTCATAGCATCAGGTCCTGGTGGTTGACAAGACACCTAATCACTTTACTTCTGTACTTTAATTTTAATTGTAATAAACATTACCTACTACATTGTTGATGTTCCATTAACTACCCCTGTGTCTCTATGATGGTTGGACTTCAAATCCTGCATGTCCTCTATTAGAGTCAAAGAGTAAAAGTATGGAGCAGGAAGTGAGCAGAATAGGTCCATATGCAGCTCACCTGTGCTTGCTTGTGAGAGGAATCCATGTTCATAGATGTCCTGAATCCACTTCTGCAGTTCATGATCTTTCTGGACGTCATCGTCAGTCTTGTAGTAATAGCTGAGAATTTCCTTCACAAACCTTTGATAAATGAAACCAATGAAACACAATCCCACTCATATTACAGGTTTTTAAACACAATGTAGACCATAAAATTATTTTTTTAAATGAATGATTTAGTTTCTTGATGGTAACGGATGACAGGAAAGAAGGCATGGTATGAATCACTTAAAGTTTTTGTTCTAGACTTTGGAATTTATCATCAGTGGATTAACTACCTCGAGTCTAACAGACCCTAACCTGAAAACAAAATTCTTAAAGCAACATTAAAAAATATTTGCAAACATTCATATGAATGGCTGAGTGTGTCCAAACTTTTGAGTGGTACTTTACTTGAATGGTAACATTTCCACAGTCTAATTTTCAGGTTAGGCCTCATTTATCAGTATGTGAAGCACTTATGGAACCTGTGGATGATCTCCCAGAGCTTCAGTCCATCATCCCTGTAGTAGAAGTTTGGTACATCTGTCAGCCCACGCTCTGCGATATCATCTGGGATACAGAGGGAGCTGTAGGTCAGTGAGGACAGCGCTTTCTGCAGGATTGTGATTACACCTTTTCCACCGGAAGATGCAAACTACGAAAAAAGTGAAATTCAAGTGAGAGGCAAATGCTTTACATAATACTGAAAAAGAAAACATTGTTTAGATTCTGGTGTGTTCAGTGTGTGTTGGTCTTTTTCATACCCGAGTCAAAACTCCAGTCTTGGATATCAGAAGTTGCCGAGCCAAGAAGTTGATGTTCAGAGTGTAACGAGTGTGAGGTAAGAGAAGCTGATAGAAAGAAGGAATTCATTAGTAAAGAAATTACTTCTATGTTGCTTATTTGATGGTTTTTATTCATACAGTCACATGAAAAAGAAAGTTTTCAGAGGACGCTGTAATACCAACCACACCCCCACTGCTTCCATAGGAATAAAAAGGGCCAGTAGCAGCCAGGTGCTACTAATCAAACACACTTAACTGATCATCAGCACATGTGACCACCACTTTAAAAGCAGCAGTTTTAGCAGTTTGCTGGTCTGCAGCATTCATTAATGCGTGATCACAATGACAGCAGTGGATGTCCCAGTAAATTCAACCTACTGTCAGCCCATGTTACGCTCAGAGAAATGGCAATCTACAAGCATTTTTACCCACAAATTTACTGTTTAACAAAATAATGAAGCACATTCTTGATCTAGATGTCAAATTACTGTTCTTTACAAGCAGTCCTGATGAGAAAAAATTTTTTTGCTTGATTAATTTCTGACTTCTCAGTAAAGTCCAATGTACCGGCTCAAATTTTGGTATAAAATGTGAATTTGGTTTGTTTGTTGCCTAATAAATAACACGTTTCTAGTTTTAAACAAGTTTTTTAACACACTTCTTACATATTTGTTTTTTCTGTTTTCATTTCAGGTGGTCTAATAAAGTTATAAGGGACTGTAAGTCAGTGCTAAAATTAACCATGGCATTAACATTGTTACTAAAATAGTTGACTTCCTCAAGGCAGGAACACTGAATCACTAACAGTTAGTTGTACTGAAAAAGAACTGGAAAACTGTATGTGAAGTAATTAAACTACAAGCAAAATAGCAATAGTACTTATTGTATACATACAACTGTCCTAGTTTCTCATGTGGCCCTGTGGGAAAATTAATTCCCCACCCTAGTTCTATACGATACTGAATCACAGGGGTCTACTTAGGGTTTGATGGTACCACACAGAATTCAACCATAGTGGACTAAAGCAAAAGACCGATATTAAAGTTGGAAGTCTTTGTGCTTTATATGCCGTTTAACAGTGTTAGCTTAAAACACAATGGTTCCTGAGCTTCAGTTACCTTGTACAGAGGATGCACCATGGGCAAGTTGCGCAACAGTGACACTGTAAAAACCTCAGCCAGCAGGTGAGTGCGCAGCAGGTGAGCATTGACTTCATAGAAGTTGAAATCTGCACTTCTCACAAAGATCTTTGCCATCAGCCAGTCGGTCTCAGAGTCGGTAGGAAAAAAGATCGGGTTGTCCTTTGCTGGTTTCTGCTTTAGCTGAAGGAGAAGAAAGGAATACATTTTTTTATTCACTGCATTTGAATTTCACTACATTCACCTACATTTGATTGAAAACAATCTAACATGACAATGTGGGGATTATAACTGTCAAATGGAGACAGCTGGCTGATATGGAGAGAAGAAAGGCAGACAAATTTTATACTGTGTGTATACCTGGTGGAAGGGAAGCAAGTCCAGGTGCACTGAAGGTACATTAAAGCTGGACTACCATGGTGTAGATAGAAAGAGAAATAGGAGTAATCTTGAAGGGTGTGCAGAGTGTGTGAACAGTGTTGTGGTGGTGAAGATGGTGTCAGACAGATAAAATGTTTGAGAACCAGTTCTCATTTAGAAACATGAAATTATGCATATAGTTACACATTTACATAAATGCATTTGAAAAGTGAATTAAGACGGTTAATAGGAGGTGTTTAACGTATTTTCCAGACTATAAGTCGCACTTTTTTTCATAGTTTGGCCGGGGGGGCAACTTATACTCCGGAGCGACGTATATGTGAAATTATTAACACATTAACCAAAATACTCTTGACACACTTGCCGTGAACCAGAACCATGAACCGGAGCTTTAAGGCAGTGTTGCGTAACCTGTGGGCGCAGTGGATGATGGATGGAGAGCACAGCTTCACGACAACCGGGAGAATGCGCCACCCAACTTTCCTGGAAGTCATTGGATGGATCAACAAAGCATGGGCTTCAGCGACAACCGAAACCATCCTGTCGGGATTCAGAGAGGCCGGAATAATTGTCAGAATAATGAGTCTGACGAAAACAACACAAAAAAGGAAGCGGCGCTTCGTCTACGTACAGAGTGTGCGGAGTTCTTTACAAGTGACACCGAGGATGAAGAATTCAATGGATTGATGGTTTGGTGAACTTGTTAGCATGTTCTTTATGCTCTGGTTATCTGAATAACTGTTAATGTTACGTGAACATACCAGACACGTACTCAATTCGTTGTGCGTCATGTAGCTGAATGTGTTACGTTAGCGTACCATAGGCGTAACCGTGTTCAGCCTGTTCTTTAATCCATTATTATTTTAAATTGCCTTTCAAGATGAAATGTCTGCTATTGGTCTCGGATTATATCAAATAAACCCCCGCCCCCCCAAATGTGACTTATAGTCCAATGAGACTTATATATGTTTTTTTCTTCTTTAATATGCATTTTTTGGCTGGTGCGACTTATACTCCCGAGCGACTTATAGTCCGAAAAATACGGTAGTTTGTGATATTACTCATTGCTTGGACCTAAGTTTACTGCTCTCGCATTGACGTTTTTGTCCCTTTGCCAAGTGGGCCACATATTTGCATTAGCATTTTACATGCATTTTTTTTAAGTTAAATTTTCAAGGAAATACATCACTTTCTCTTGTATTTTGATGAAAGTGAAGACAGCTTTCTAGCGATTTCAAAACTTTCTGTAAAGGGGGTCCCCCATGCAGATTTTCTGGTTTTTAAGGGGGCTGCAGCACTCTTGACTTTGGAAACCACTGATTTACATCAATGCATCTGACAGTTTGCATTGTGTTTGGTGATGTAAGGCTTGGATGCAGCTGCTCAGACATGGAAACCCATTCATGAAGCTCTCTACACACTGTTTTTGAGCTAATCTGAAGGCCACATGAAGTTTAAAGGTTTATAGTGATTGACTGTAGAAAGATGGTGACCTCTGTGGACTATGCTCCTCAGCACCTGCTGACCCCACTCTTCGATTTTACATGGCCTACCCCTTCATGGCTGAGTTTCTGTTGTTCTCAGTCACTTCCACTGTGATATAATCCCACAAACAGCTGACTGTGGATTATTTAGTAGAGGGGAAAATTTCCGGCAGCACGGTGGTGCAGTGGTTAGCACTGCTGCCTCACAGTTAGAATACCATCTGGAAGGTCTGGGTTCGATTCCACCTTGGCCCAGGCCTCTCCCTCTCTCTGTGTGGAGTTTGCATGTTCTCCCCGTGCTTTCCGATTTCCTCCCACATTCCAAAGATTAGCCAATTAACCTAACCCCAGCACTTACTGGGGTTAGGTTAATTGGCTAATCTAAATTGCCCATAGGTGTGAATGAGAGCGTGAATGTGAATGTGAAAGGTTGTTTGTGTCTCTGTGTTGGCCCTGCGACAGGCTGGCAACCTGTTCAGGGTGTACCCTGCCTCTCGCCCTATGACAGCTGGGATAGGCTCCAGCCCCCCCGCGACCCTGAACAGGATAAGCGGAAGCGAATGGATGGATGGGAAAATTTCCTGACCTCCTCCGTGAATCGCCACCTTATTGTGGTGGAGCGGTTTGTGTGTCCCAGTGATCACAGGAGCTATGCTGTCCAGGGCTTATCCCCCTGGTAGGGTCTCCAATGGTAAATTGGGCCTGGGGGAGGGGCCAGACAAATAGCGGTTCAGAAGACCCCTATGGAAACACCAACAAGGGAACTGTTTACCCTGTCCAGTATAGGGTTACCAGGGCCCCACCCTGGAGCCAGGCCTGGGGAGGGAGCTCAAGGGAGAGCATCTGGTGGCTGAGCATTAGCCTGTGGTGTCTGGCCAGGCACAGCCCAAAGAGACAACATGGGTCCGCCCTCCTGTAGACCCACCACCCACAAGAGGCAGTGTTGGGGTCGGGTGCAGTGTGTGTCGGGCAGTGGCCAAGGGTGGAGGCCCTGGCGGACCCATCCCCAGCCATCGAGACTGGCTACTGGGACATGGAATGTCACCTCTGTGGTGGGGAAGGAGCCTGAGCTAGTGTGTGATGTTGAGACATACCAGCTAGATATAGTCGAGTTCACCTCAACGCACGGCCTGGGCTCCAGAAAGGAGGGTCCATCCATTAGTCAAACCCCGGATCCAAGAGGAACAATGCAGCTCTTCATCCTCTCAAGGATATTCAAGTGTGCATGGCAGTTTGCCCATCCAGTCTACATGTGCTTTGTGGACTTGGAGAAGACATTTGACTGCGTCCCTCAGGGTATCCTGCGGGAGTATGGGGTGTCTGGCCCATTGTTGTGGGCCATTCAGTCCCTGTACAACCACAGTGAGAGCTTGTTCCATATAGCTGGTAATAAGTCAGACTCGTTTCCTGTGGGTGTTGGACTTCGCCAGGGCTGCCCTTTGTCACAGATTCTGTTGATAATTTTTATGGACAGAATTTCTAGGCATAGGAGGTAGATACACATACATACACATATTCACATATACATATGCATATATGTACACACAATCATGCTGTGGTTTGTAGTAATGTGTGTGTGCCTCTGTCATGGAACATACTCAATAATGAGGGCAAGAAGCCACAACCATGCCCCTCAGGATCCAGACGCAAACAGGCAAAGACCCAGGGGACCCAGGCCATCCACGGGCAAGAGCCCAGAGAGCCAGTGACAATGAGCCGAATGCACAGAACTGGTTGTAACTGGTTAGACTGCACTCAGCCCAGTCAATGGTCAAGCCCCTTTGTGCCCAAGCCTACAAAACCATGTCCTGCTATATTATATGATTCGGAGCAATGTCAGTTGACACACTCACACATACAGTGGGAGCCCATACTTTGCATCAACCCATGCAACAGAATACCAACTGTGATTCAGAGATAGTGCCTCAATTTATAGTTTTGTATTATTCACTGTTAAACTCACCTGAATAGCAACTGGCATAAGCCTATCATCAGGGGTCTTCTGGAGCAGAATGAGAGGAGCCATCAAGTACTGCTTCTTCCCTTTGATGGTGTTTGCTTGCACTCCATCCAAAAGCTTGTAGTCACACAGGAAGATGTTGCCATTCTGTTTGAAATTTCAGAAAGAATTACATATGATTTGATCCCATGCATGTGACCAGGATATTACAGTGACTGTGCCATTAAGATCAATATGAGACAAGGGATGTTACGGTCAACATTATCTCAAAGGAATTAAACTGTTACCTTCATTTCATCTGCCAAACTACGCTGACCATAGAGAGAGAGCATGTCACCAGTGACAGGAAAGTTCTCAGGCAGCGCTCTACAACATCGGATCAACGTGGGGTTGACACCGTTTAGAAACTGGTAGCCAAAAAAAGAGTCTTCCTTCCAGTGTTTATGAACAAAGTCTGGAAAAAAGAAAATTGTTTGACTTTACTTTGGATACTTTGGACCCACCTCCTATTACCAGCTTTAACTCACTTTTTAAATCAATAAACACATTAATATAAATGTGTAACTATGCATACTTGTGAGTAATTTTAAACTAAATTTCTGTTAGGTGTTGCCAGTATCGTCCCACACTTTGGCAACCACTGCACTAAGGAAACTAAACACTCCAAAGATTACAAACTCAAACAATGAACGGAGGCTTAATACAAATGAGGAATTCAAGATTGATATTTTAACAGTAAAGCAAACTAGGCTTGTACCAAAATGCCAGCTGAAACTAAACTGGCAACAAGAACTCAAATAAGAACGAATGTTTGAATTACTGGCATGATAAAAGACAGAAAATAATCAAAAACACAAGAATACTAAAATTATACATGCCACCCTAAGGGCGCAGGGTACCAAGCATTATATGACTAGAAACAGCTCTTAATTTAAGTAGTAGCTGAACATATACCATAATGCTTGATTGATTAATTACCTATTACTTGAGTCCGATGAGCAGATAAAAGGTGACTGATGTCATTGATGCGAGTCCAGTTGCTCTTACACTCAACCAGTTCAATCAGTTCCAACTCCAGCAGTCTGAACAGAAAAACTTTATTATTTTTAAAATCATTTCATCAGACATGTAGTGAGACATTCAGACATATGTAAGAGGACGTGAGGACTTCACCCTGTGACTGCAGTGTATCTCATCTCTGCAGTCTTGGTCACAGAAAAGTGGACATCATAGGGTAGAGATTCAAGGCTGTCTGCCTTAATGCAGTGGGGTACCCCCTTCTCATATACATCCCATCTGGGAGAAAGAGAGGTGAGGGATTCAAGTGTATAGATAGCAGTGAATCTGCAGTCTTAATATAGTTTATGTAACAAAAAACAAACCTGAAATTTGCATTATATTTTCATAAATCCTGCTACATTTTACTTGTTGTATATCATCTTTATATGTCATGAATAAACATCAAATTAGAGACAGAAGAGGATTTCAGGCACCTTAATGTTGAGATATGAAATGTTAAAATGTAACTCTGATCTCTTACTGAAAGATTCTCTGTCGCTGTTTAAGCTCCTGCTGCCGACTGTATCCACCAAGAAGGTTGCTGTCATCTTCAAAGATTAGGAGAGCTTCAAAATTAAATAATAAAAGAGAGCATATTAAGGTTTAATATATTCTCATTGCAATTTGATTGATCATCTTTATCGACTAGTTTGCTTTCCTTCATATCTTCTGTTGTCACTGAAATGCATGCAGGATGTTGAACAGGCACATTTCCACAAACCTCTTCCCTCTCTGAAGTAGTGCACCTCACTGTCAGTGATCCACTGGTAGATGGGAAAGTGGTAGGTTTCTTCTTCAGGGGATTTCACTTCCACTTTAGCAGGATACCAGGAGTCCTTGAAAAACTGAATCTGTTTGTCTAACTCTATCAGCACCAGCTTTCCAAGGGAGGTTGGGCAGGACACACTAAAGCGCGACACCTGAAGTAATGAGAGAAGATTTTTGAAAAAAATTTAAAGGGATCAGCATCACATGTATATGATCAAAGTCTAGGTTTAACATTAGAGCAATTAGCATACCCTTACTACAAGGGTGGACAGAGTTACATGTAGGTGGTAGGTTTCCTGAATGAGTATTTAATGTCCTAAATCACCTCAAATAGCCAAAGGTAAAGGAAGCACGAGACACGCATAAATGTGCAGGTGGTTTTCAGACTTACGCCTCCTTTGAAGAAGGATGGTTCCAAGCTCAGGAGATGTGTGCGTTTGCTCTTTCCTTTTGTGCCCACCAGCTTAATGTAGACAGCGTTGAATGTGGAGGCAAAGGCCAAATTTCCAGTGAACAGGGTGACTTCATAGTTCATCGTTTTCACCATTTTGTCTGAATGTAGAAAAATCCTAATGAGGCGAGAATTTTAATAATCATTCAGTTCAATTTTATTGATGTAGTGCCAAATCACAACAGTCACCTTAAGGCATTTTATATTGTAAAGACCCTACAATAATACAGAGAAAACCCAACAGTCAAAACGACCCCCTATGAGCAGCACTTGGTGACAGTGGGAAGGAAAAACTCCCT
>JASGAU010405796.1:8609-23098 GCA_030220045.1 Australoheros facetus
ATGGGAGTGCAGCCATGTGGCAGTATCAGCATCTGTCATATGCACACTCAGAATTCGAGTTTTCTGTGCACGCATCACTGCACTAGTCCACCTGATAATGCCTCCATAGCAACGTCCTAGTGGGTGATTTTAATGTAATTTTCTAAAAAGCCATGTGGGCGTCCTAATGAGGGATTTCAAAACTTGATAGGGTGGCCTAGAAAGGACTGACCTCGAGATGAAAGAAAAGCTCATCAGTTCAACAGAGAGGCAACAGGAAAAGGAGAAAACACTGAACCGAAGCTAAATCAGTCAGGCTAAAAGTGTTGCTTATGTTATTGTTACTTTAATACATTGTATTAATACACTGTAAAGATAGATTACAGTTTACTGATGGCTGATGTTTTTAAATGGTTTAAATAGCCTGACCAACAGTCCAAAAGCCAAAGATATTCAGTTACAGTGAAAAGCAGCAAATTCCCACAGGTTGAGTTACAGAGAAATCTCAAGTGTTTTTCTTTCTCATTTTTAGTTGCCAAGACAAAACATTGGCATCTTTTACTGTCTAGAAGCACAACATCAAGAAGATATCTGAGAAGATTAAATAACATTTCCAAATCCTATGCTCATAATAATGTAAAGAAGATATAAACATACTGCACATAATGAATCCTTATTAGCACTTTATTGTACATGACCGCCAACTGTGGTCTACTGTTGTGTGCATGTGAGCATAAGCTGTTTCAGTGTGTGTGTGTGTGTGTGTGTGTGTGTGTGTGTGTGTAGGAGAGAGACTGATGAAGAACCATGACAGAGGACCAACATGTCTTCATGCTGATAGGCACATTAACAGATAAAGTAGGTGGTCTCAGCCCGTTTACTGACCACAATCTGTTCTGTTCCTGTTGACTCACTGCAACTGATAAAACTTTGTGTTGAAATGCTAGAGGCATATTTAACATCTTTATGTTACACATACTCTACATGTAGCAGCAACAACAACAACGCTAATCTCAAGGCTTCAAAGCAGGATTTCGGTGATATCATGGCAGTGACATCCAACTTTTACACTGCAAGTACACACAAGTGTGTATTCTAACAGTCACACAGCTTGTTGTAGTCACACAACAAGTTAAAACACAGATTAGACTTGTTATGACTTCAGCTGTGAAAAAGTATTTGATCCCTTTCTGATTTCTTAGCTTTTTGCATATTCGTCACACTTAAATGTTTCAGATCAAGTTAATTTTAATATTAGGCAAAGACAATTGAGTAAATACAAAATGCGGGTTTTAAATGTTAAGAGAAAAAGCTATCCGAACCTACCCGGCCCTGTCTGAAAAAGTAATTGGCTCCCTTGGTAAATCGTGATTTAACTGATAATCCACATTTTTTGGAAAGCTGAGTTCAATTTCACTAGCCACACCCAGGCCTGATTACTGCCAGACCTGCTGAATCAATAAATCCCTGTCTGACACAGTGAAGCAGGCCGCCAGTTTGTTTCCTGAAGCTCAAGCGCACTTGGGTTATGCAGCAGGACAATGATCTGAAACACATCAGCAAGTCCACCTCTGAATGGCTCAACAAAAACCAAAATGAAGGTTCTGGAGTGGCCTAAAGAAAATCTGGACTTACATTCGACTGAGATGCTTTGGCAGAACCTTAAAGAGGCTGTTTATGCTAGAAAACCCTCCAATGTGGCTGAGCTAAAACAACTGTGTGAAGAAGCGTGGGCCAAAATTCCTCCACAGCAATGTGAAAGACTCATTGCCAGTTATCACAAACTCTTGACTGCAGTTTTTAATAATGCAACCAGTTATTAATTTTAGAGAGCAGCTACTTAGGCAGGTTTGGGTAACTTTTTTTTCTTTAATAAATGAAATCCATCCATCTTCATTTAAAAACGTTATATGAAACCTTTCAATGTGCTAAATATACATAAAGTAAGAAATCAGGAAGAGGGCAAACACTTTTTCACGGCACTGAATCTAAGCTGAATGAGTGCATCATGTTATTAATCTAAACATTATCAATCAGAATTCATAAGTAAATTCCACTTTAAGTGATGGTACAGGAAGATCTCCTTGGTTTTACATGCTGGTAACAAAAGTAGCTCTTTGTTAAAATCATGCTTGACTGCAATATAACACCTCATTGACATAACTGTGTGGTCACATATTAGTAATATTACCCGTAGGACTTTATTTTGTATGATAAGCATGTTCTTGGTGATAGCTTTCCACACATGAACTCTGGACAGTACCTAAACAATCAGGTCTGATCACTGCCCAAAGCTGGACATTTGCAAATGTAGCACACACCAGGACAGAGTCAACATCCGACTGCACTAGGGCTGAGCAATTAATCAAAAATTCAGAACCTCTAAACCACTGACATTTTTTCCCCCTCATCAATACGTGCCATTGCCAGAAGATTTGCTGTGTCTCCCAGCACCATCTCAAGAGCATGGAGGAGATTCCAGGAGATAGGCCAGGGGTATTCAACTCCAGGCCTCGAGGGCTGGTGTCCTGCAGGTTTTAGATGTGTCCCTGATCCAACACACCTAAATCAAATGGCTGAATTACCTCCTCAGTATGCAGTCAAGTTCTCCAGAGTCCTGCTAATGACTTCTACTGTATATTTGACTCAGGTGTGTTGAAGCAGACACACGTCTAAAACCTGCAGGACACCAGCCCACGAGGCCTGGAGTTGAATACCCCTGAGATAGGCAGTTACCCTAGGCACTGCCAGAGCTACAAAATGACCTCAAGCAGGACACTGGTGTGAATGTCTCTGACCAAAAAAATCAGACCAGACATCCTAGTGGACCCTGTGCTGACTGCCTGGCACCATGGAACCCAATTGGCATTTGCCATAGAATACCAGAATTGGCAGGTCCACCACTGTCACCCTGTGCTTTTCACAGATGAGAGCAGGTTCACCATGAGCACATGTGACAGATGTGAAAGGGTAAAAGCTGTGGAGAGCATTATGCTGCCTGTAACATCGTTCAGTATGACCGGTTTGGTGGTGGGTCAATGATGGTCTGGGGAGGCATAGCCATAGAGGGACTCACAGACCTCTACAGGCTAGGTAACTGCATCCTGACTGCCGTTAGGTATCGGGATGAAATCCTTGAAACCATTGTCAGACGCTACACTGGTGTAGTGGGTCCTGGGTTCCTCCTGGTGCACAATGCCCGGCCTCGTATGGCAAGAGTATGCAGGCAGTTCCGGGAGGATGAAGGGAGTGATACCACTGACTGCCCCCCACAGTCACCTGACCTAAATCCAACATAACACCTCTGGGACATTATGTTTATTAAATATTCAAGTAATCATGATTTTGATTTGAGGTCATATCACCCAGCCCTAACCTGGACTTTACTTAAAATAAAGTGACTTTTTAAAGGAGGTCCAAGGTGAGGCATTTGTCGTCTCATGGCCATCTCTATCAGGTACTGCACAGAGAAGTCCAGGACTGCAGGGCATATGTGAAAACTGCTACAGAGAGGAGGGTGGACCTACCGTGGGCATAAGAAAACAGAAACATTTATTTGTGTCGCAGAACACTTTAATTTAGAACATATGAAATGCATTTGGATTTTAGCTGTTAAAACTGCCACGTTCTACTGAAACACTATATCTCATTTTTTGTTATAAGATTCCATCTGAGGACGCTCTGGGGAAACAGAGCCTGTGTGCCTGTAGCTGCCTGTGTTTATCAGCATCTTCCAGCGCCTCCATGTTATTCATAACAAGTAGTGACAGCTAAATAGTAGGCTAGTGTGTACAGGCTCAGGCTGCCCACGCAATACAGCCCACCTGTTGACTGTTTGTGTGTGAGGGAGGAACACTCTCAGACAGCCATAATTAAAAGCTGTTGGTAGCTAAGCTGGTTAACAGAGGCTTTAAAGGCAACTGGGGCTGTGCTGCCACCTTCAACTCTTCATCATCATTTATGATCTTTCCACTCATCTCGTCTAACACATGTCCTCTGACGCTCTTCATGTCCTCACCTCTACCTCTCCTCTTTTCCATTCATAGTTTTGCTTTTCTAAACCAATCTTCCTCCCTTCCACACCTCTTTTGTTCTGCCACTTCTCCACTCCTCCTTTCTACTCCAGTGTGTTTAGTGACATTAATGACTAGTGTGTTTTCCTCCAGGCTTGTTCAAATGGCTGTTTGTATTTTCAGACTCAAAGCCATGTACAGTATTGAGGATTCACAGTAAAAGTCCATATATAAACACAGTGAAATTACACAGTAATCTGAGAGTTAATTTGGTCTTTAGTGGGAGAAGATAGCCTGGCAGACACCACTTTGCCTGCAGCAATGGAGAAAAAAAATAAATAAATGTGTAAGCAAGAATAAAGACTGAAGGGCAGCACAAATCTAATCTCAAGGGACAAGCAAGAAAATAGAAGCTAGGTGGACTTTTCTTCTTTTTTCCTCAAATTATTTTAAATAAATCCATCCATCCATTTTCTTCCACTTATCCAACTCAGGGTCATGTGGGGGCTGGAGCCTATCCCCTATCTGCCATCGGGTAAGAGGCAGGGTACTCCCTGGACAGGTCAGCAGACTGTTGCAGGGCCAATCACACTCACACCTTTGGGCAATTTAGAATCACCAATTAACCTAACCCCACTGACTGCATGTGTTTGGATTCAAACCCAGGACCTTCTTGCTGTGAGGCAACAGGACTAACCACAACACACAATTTGTGTTTGTTTTTTTACATCCCTGATATATCCTCTATAGGGCCATGCCACATCCTATCATCTGTGATAATACCAGTATAAATTTACACATGATATAAAAGTGTCGTAAAACTGAAGTGTTAAGCAGTTATTTTATGCTTTTGTTTAAAATTTCCAGGAAAAAACACACCCTAGAATACTTTTGTGCTTATATTTGACTTGTGCTGCGTCACTGGATATAATGCTGTGTCACTACTATTGCACTATAATGCTGCTGCTGGCACCTTGTTTCAACAGATTCACACCTAAAATTAGGTAATATGCCATCAGTGACAACAAGGATGGAAAATATCCTTCATATACCTTTTTTAATCAGCGAACAGTCCAAAACCTTTTAAAGATATTTAACCAAAACATCAGCAGCTCATCTGGCTCATGATCAATCACAGTTGGCAGGATATTGCATAATAGGAATAGCCTAATAGGGATTGGAACACCCCACCACTCCTTCCTAATGTGGCATTCAGCCAACAAGACTGAGTCCTCCAAGATCATGATCATCATCCAACAGGATACAAGCGCATACAACACATCTGGTAAAGCTCTATTTCAATGATATCATTTGGCATTTCATGAAGTCCTTTCTCATTTTGTGCATGCAAAATTTATCAATATTGAGAACGTTAACGACTTGTCTAAACAGTCTGAACAGAGTGTTGTTTGGCACGTCGGCAGAGGGAATTTGCTGAAACTGTAAGTAGTATGCCTGAAGGTTATGTTGTGAAAATGGAAAACTGCCGGTAAAAATGACAAATGTGACCTTGAGCACAATTTGGATGAAGACCCATTAGGTGATGATTGTGTGCAAGTTTGATGGAATTCTGACCAAGACGGAAGCCGCAGTACTTCTGAACTGCGAACAGATGTCTTGCCGTAACATGAGCTCATCGATGTTTGGATAAGAGAAAACATATTTGAAACTGTTAGAAGCATCACTTATAGTTCATTTTAGTTGATGGACAGCTATTTACTTTTTGTTTAGTGACTGTATTTATACCAGTCCCTTTTCTGCTCAGCTCTTTTTACCAGCCCAGAAGAGAGTATCTGCCACTGATATCAGTCAGCAGGGTCAGTATCAGCCAAAACAGATATATTTGTGCATCCTTTATTGTGGCCATCAAAGAGGTGCCATCCCACCACACTCTACAGAATTTCCAAACTTTGGAACCTGGTTGCAGAGATTTCCTCTCATTAAGTCACAATAATATTAGTGATGTCCTTTGGATAGAATATTTCCTTATACAAAAAAAAATCTGGATGGGTAAATCTGTTCATATGACTTTTTTCTATAAATCACTATGTTGTAAATCAACATGAATACAGCTTTATAATTTAATGTTTTATCCATAAACCTTGAAAACATAGCTGTTAAATACATTACACTAAAACAGTGACTGAATGTAGGCTGGGGAGAGGAGGTGGAAGTAGTGCTGATCTTCACACCCTTCCTCTAATTAGATTTAGTGACTTGATAATTCCCATTATATAAATGAAAGTAGCCATCTAAAATATTTATAGCCTCCAGCGAGGGCTCACTTCCCCATCTCTACAAGCCCCTGGCCCACAGGGACACCCGTGCCAGGAGGGGCAACATGTGCAAAACGCAGCAATAAATCAATAATGCACGATGCCCCACCGCTTCTCACACCCTCAATTAAAAGGTCTGATGCATGCTCATTCCTACAAACACACACAGCAAACAAATAAACATGTTCTGCACTCACCCAGGCAGACATGTTGCTGAAAGTCAGGTTTGGTTCCTAATATTGGATGTGTCACAGTGGCTCCAGTCTAACCTGTCAACCCGTACTGTTTTTGTTTTTTTTTTTGGTTTGTTTTTTGCTTTACTCTAAACTTCAATTTGACTCTGAATACAAGATTAAAACAGCAAAAGAAGATAATCTGCAAGGGCTCCACAAAGCATCACCGTGAACTCTGACCACTCTGTGGGCATCAAAGTTAACTAGAGCTGCTGTGTAAAAATGCACGAGATTGGATTAAAGGGGAAATTTTTTTCCAACATTCAATTGGGAAATAAATATTCCTGTGTGACTCCCAGCTTCATTATAAAACTAAACTTAAAGTACTCTTTGCTTGTGTCATAAATGATGACATATACACAGTGTATCAAGACAAGTCAAGTCAAGCCCCCCCATTTTAAGCAATTAAAAATTTGTTAAATTCTATTGAATGTTGCATTCAAGTTCTTGAATTATGGACAGTAATGTTACGTGATGTATGGTCACAATCACGTTGATCTTTGACCAACAAACCTGAATGAGATCTTCCTTTAGTCCAAGTGTGCTTATATTCGAAATCCAACCAAATCCAAGCTCTTAAGATTTTTGTGAAGGGGAGTTCAGCTAATGTGTTTCATTATCAAGCTTATATGATAAAAGTTAGGACAGAGCGAATATAAAATTCTCTCAATGAGTACAACATGGAAAATGTGAGGAAATTTCATGGTATAAACTATTTTTGCAACAATCCCTTTCTGGATACTGACACAGACCCATTTTGTACAACCCCAAATTTGAACTACATGAAAGAAGTACGTAGCAGGGGTCACCCATGTTGGGTTATGGGGTGTGCACTCACAAAAACACCATTAAAACACTGCTTTGGGGAGGGTTATGGTCCAGGGCAAACTTGCTTTTTAATGGCTTGCCTGAGGCTAACTAGCTTAGCCTGCCTTGCCTTTCAGAGGGTCAACAGGGCTCACCAAGACAAGCACTACAAATCTTTTGGGTCATTTCAGCTGATGTGTTTTTCATGTCTACAGTTTCTTCTTTTGTTGTTCATTAGCTTTGAGCTAATGGAGTCAGGCTACTTATGTGCTCGATCGCTATCAGGCGTGCCTGCAGGAGGAACTCCACTTCAGCTTGTAATGTGAAGTGACATTTAAGCATTTTCAGGAAAGCCGAATGCATAGATGAAGCAGTGAAAGGGCTGATGTGTTTACTATTCAACGGCTAGGCTTAATGTCAAACTGCAGTCTAATGTAACCGGAGTGGGAGTTCCCCTCAAGGGTAGCTTGGGTGTCGTTTTTCTAGACTGGATGTGAACAAAGTGCCTGTCACTCAGTCCTCCCCCAAATCCTCTTTTATCCCTTTGTTTTCCCTCCCTATGGTGAGTTTCAATAATCTAAGCTTTCATTACAAATTTCTCTTTCACTTCTGCATTTTTCCCCCTCCTATCCATCCACATATCTGTCTCTCACCCCCAGCATCATCCCTGAGCTAACCTCTTTACACAGGTATTCACCTTTGTTGTTAAAAACCTGTTAAACTGCCTCAAATTATTTTCATATCAAAAATTCTCCCTTATAGACAGGGACGTTTTATCTGCTCTTCTCTCATTTTTTTTCCTCTTTCTTATGAACCGTTTCATCTTTTTTGCATCTCGTCATCATCTCTCTATTCTATCACCTTCTGTCTCACGCTTCACCTCCCATCCTCTTGCTGATTTTTTTTCCCTCCGATCCCTATCTCTTTCCAGGAATTGTGTCTGGCCTAATTCTCCATTACCAAGACTGATGGGCCAAGGGCTCGGTCCAATCGCTCTCTGGCTCTGGAAAACCATGTAAGCAGCCAGCATGTACATGCAGCAGGATCATAAAAGCCCTACGACGTCCAGCTTCCTGTCCCTGCTTTAGTTTTTACTGATCTCTATCTGCTCCATCTGTAATCTGCTTTGAACCTATTGTTAGAATTTACTTGAGGTTCATAGTCATGCATGAGTTGCTTAACCAAACTATAGTTGTCCACGATGTTGCTTAATTCAAATAACTTTGATCGTCTAACAAACTTCTGGCTCTGTTAACTTAGCTGTATAGCTTAGGTAGTAGTAAAATACTGCACAAACAGCATCTGAATATGCAACAAACAGACAAAGGGAAAATGTCAACTATAATTTTTATATCAAATTATTAACTCTATCATCCAGAAACATAACACTTAAGTCCTAACATTAAGTTCAAACTACATCAAGGTCCAGGCCATATTTGGTGAGGAGGAGGTTACAATGTGTTTCTAAAGAAATATTAAAATGACTGCTAGAAAAATGCATCACAGCCATGAAAGTGTAATCCTGTTATTTAAGCTGCAGTGCAATCTCAGCCTCTACGTGTTTGTGTCACAGCACCATGAAAGTTCCCAGTGTCCTTCAGTCTAAATATAGAGCAGAGAAAGCCCTCTTTGTGTTTTTTTTCCCCCTTCAACAGACAGGACAATCCCACAAAGTGGTCGACTGTTGTGCCTCTGTGCGTGCCTGCATGTTATCCCAAAAACTCTGTGTCTGTGTCCTCTAAAGCACTGCTTCTGACAAGTAGAGCTGAAGAGAAAATCTGGACTTATGCAGTTCATGTCACAAGTACTACTGCCTCAGGCTACACTTTAAGAAAAGAAAAAAAACCAACAATGTCCCCACCCCCCCACCCATTTCTTATCAGAGTCTAAAACCCATCCTGGGTTCCAATCAGCCTCTTTTCTCAGCCAGAAGTTTTAACCTCTACAGCATCATTCAATGGAGGAAAACCAGAGCTGCTGTACATAAACTGATAATCCTCAGCTCAGGCGCTGCTAACTCGAGGAATATTGTTTGAATGTTGTAAAAAGGCAATTTAACTACTGCAGCTGTGATATTCAATTCAATTTTATTTATATTGCACAAATCACAACAAACAGTCGCCTTAAGGCGCTTATATAAAACTGGTATTTGTGTGTAAACAATCCTGAGAAAAGCTTTGTGGCTTGTTTGTGTGTTTTAGCTTTTGGTGATCCTACATAATGTTTGACAGAAAACCCCAGTTTTACATTGTATTTATAAGTGCAAGGGAAAAATCACTTAATTTAGTACACTGATACAGATTTTTATTAAGTGTGAAACTGCCCATACAAACCCACGAAGGCTTGTTGCACTAACTGGATGGGCTGCCATCTTTGAACTTAATACACCCGAGGTCAGTGTTAATTTCATTGATGAAATATTTTCGGCATAGTTTTCGTCAACAACCCTTTTTTTTTCATGACGATAACGAGATGATAACTAAAGAAAAACTACCTAAAAAGGATAAAAACGATAACGAAATTAATTGACACTTTCTCAATGAATGAAAACGAGACAAAACTGCTTGGCAGGGACGAAATCCAATAAGAACTTGTTTAATTTTGTGACAGGGCGGGACAATTTAGGAAAACATCCAATCAAACGCACAGTTGCGCAAATTTGCTCTAAACCTGGGAAGGAAAAACTAGCCTGTGAGTTTTCTTTACTTCCGATAGAACTAAGTTATGTAAACAATGTCAGCAGAGAGAAAGAGAAGAGCCGATGTATGAACACATTTGTCCTTTGACGTTGTGACAAACAAAACGATGTGTAAACCATGTGGGGCGACTATCTCGGGGAAAAACATGACCAATCTTAAACAACATCTGCAAACCAGTCACCCAGATCTCCATTCAAAGGTAAGCATTTTAATGTCATGCAGGGTAAAGTGTTTTTCCCAGTTTAGCGTTTGTGTTTAGAGAAAATCTCCACACCGCGGTGGATTAGCCTTTCCTAATCTTAGTCCTGAACACTGTCCTGTACCTTTCAGAGCGTGTCCTGCTGTAAAACACTTGTATTATCTCAGTAAGGTGGTGTTAATGATCAGGTGTGTGGGAAGCAGGTGAAACGCTAATGTTAATATTATTAATAATATTCCATAACTTTTAATAAATGTTTAATTCTGTGTAAGTGTGCATAATGACTAATTCAAGGGAATTGAAGAAAAAGCATTTACATTTTCCACCCTTTATATTTTAGTCGACAATATTCTGACGATAATTTCGTCGACTAAAACTAGACTAAAACTATTCAGAGGACTAAATTATGACTAAAACTAAAATTACATTTTCGTCAAAAGACTATGACTAAAACTAAATCAAAATTTGCTGTCAGAATTAACACTGCCCGAGGTTGCAGTCAGTGAAGGTAGAAACTGAGTCTTAAGACTTCATGTGTGATATGAATTTAGATTTCAGCTTTAATGTGTTAAGAACCTCAAGTCATTTATTGTTGTTTTTTTTTTTAAATTACATGCAAAATGCAAATCCAAACTTGTGGAAACCTTACATACTGCAGAAACAATTAGCAAAGATTAGCATGCCAACTGCAATTCTAAACCAGAGAATTAAAAGAAAATCTCTAAATTAATGCAACAATGCCCTAAAACTCTGCAATCTGATAATTGGGAAAACCTTGCAGGGCATAACAATAGCAGTTTAGCCAGAATCTCTATATGACAGGGCAAGTAAACCATTAATTCCCAATATAGGTGCTAACCGGTTTGGGCATCTTTCTCCTCTCTCCGCCTGTCCCCTGTTGATGATCACACAGAAAGAAGTCGTCCTCCGTCTTCCTGCCTCGCTCTGGGCACCAGCGCCTAAGACACAGAGCGACAAAAAAACAAATATCAACAAATAACAAAAACATAAAGTAGGTATAGCCCCAGGGGTACGCTGTAGTGCATTTTTTTCCCTGTATCTCTCTGTCTCTTACAGTACAATTATACATTTGTCTTGAAGCTAGAATAGTGCCACTATTAGAAGAGACAAAGATGAGAAACAAAGAATCCACTGACAACAATGCGTAATGCATTTCCCTTCATCGTACCAGCCTCTTCCTTACGTGGTAATGTTTTCTAATAATCATTTCACAGCCCTATGACAGCTGGGATAGACTCCAGCTTCCCTATGAGCCTGAATTGTGTAAGCAGAAGAAGATGGACATATGGATGGATAGATTTCACAGCATCTGCTGGAACAGATAAATTTCACATTTTAGTCACACTGCGCATACCTAAACTAACTGGATTCATATCGCCATGCTGTAAGTTTATAACTAGTGATTTTTAACTGCAAAAAAACTGCTGACCATACACTTAATACTAGACCCTGATCAATATAGAGGTCTAGTTCTGCCATCCTTCAGCAACTGAGTTCTGGGTTCAAATCCCCTGGCCTGCTGAGCGGGGCTTTCTGCGTGGAGTCTGCATGCTCTCTCCGTGCCTGCGTAGGTTTCCACAGACTCAGGAGTCAAGAATTTTTTGCTCTCTAAAACTTAGCATCTGAAGAAGAGGGTAAGCAGAGATGGGAATCAGCAGACACTTCACGACACGATAGTATCACAGTGCTTCACTCGCTGGACAATATTATTGTGATATGCTGAGTATTGCAATAACATGTATTGAGATTTATTGTATCACCTTTTTTTCCAACTATGTCCTCAGAGTTAAACTCTGTCAATATCTGTTTTACCCAATAAGAAAATGATCTCACTTCAGTTACTTTGTTGCTGCGAAATGAGATCATCAAGCACACCAACACTGACAATCTGTCCGCATTTCTAAATTAGGCAACAATTATTTGCAAGCCTTTGACAAGCTCTGTGAGAGTGACTGCAGTCAGTCCAAGTCAGACTGCAACTGTTCGCAGAAAGGTTGCCTCCTGTCAGGTGATCTATGCATTCACCTTGCGATCAAAAGTGGCCGTGAGTGTGCAACACCTTCAAGCTCTGGGCAAAAATTTAGTCATCACGAGTTGAAATCAGTCACAGAATGTGAAAAAATGTCAGTACAATCACCAGATGGAGCTAGGGCTGCAACGATTCATCGAGTAACTCAAATGAAAAATAAATAAAAATAAAAAATATCCCAGACACAAATTGTTTGCTTTGATGCTTTGTTTAATCCACAATTCTGTAGCACTCAGGTGTCACTGCATAAGCACCATCACTTCACCCACATTTCTGACTTAAAATGGACCTGCAATAGAAATGTATTTAGGAGCACATATGTGAATAAAAAGCATTACAACATTATGTCCATGTAGTCCCCATTTTTCAGCAAAACTGGTAACACAACCACAGCAGTGACAATGATGTCACAGTTTAACGTGGAGCCAGAGTCTGTCTGCACACACACGATGAAACGCAAAGAGACAGAGCTGTTACCGAGACGGTGAGCTCAGGTGGAGCGAAAAAACTTTTTTCAAGCATCCAAAACAGCAGCGCTTGTTCCTGTAATCACCATTAAAATCATTGCTGGGAAAAAGCTGCAGGAGGCCTTCATCCAACCACCTGATCAACAAGTACCAACGTGAAGAACAGTGAACTTTGTAGCTGCTCCACCCACCACCGTTTTTTCTACACCACGGAAATCTCCAATAAAGCTACAGAAGTTAAAATAAAAGTGTATGTATACAGATTAACTGTTAGCTTAGTTTAACACAATGTTTAAATCAGAAGGATGACAGCAGCAGTCCTTTATATGGCAACGATACCTGCAGCAAGCAGAGGTGAGGCTAAAGGGGGGAACATGGGCTGAGACGCATAGTGCACAGAGGTCACCAGCTTTCTGCAGAGTCAATCTCTACAGCCCTCCAAACTGCAAACTGTGGCCTTCAGATTATCTTAAGAACAGTGTGTAGAGAGCTTCATGGAATGGGTTTCCATGGCCGAGCAGCTGCATCCGAGCCTTACATCACCAAGTACCATGCAAAGTGTTGGATGCAGCGGTGCAAAGCACGCTGCTACTGGACTCTAGAGCTCTGGAGAGGTGTTCTCTGGAATGAGGAATCACGCTTCTCTGTCTGGCAATGCAATGGATGAGTCTGGGTTTGGTGGTTGCCAGAAGAACGGTACTTGTTTGACTGCATTGTGCCAAGTGTAAAATTTAGCTCCCAACTTTACACTGTTGGAACTAGTCCATTCCTGTTCCAACATGACTATATATACACACACCATATATACACACCAGCGCACAAAGCAAGTCTATAAAGACATGGATGAGCAAGTTTGGTGTGGAAGAACTTGACTGGCCTGCACAGAGTCCTGACCTCAACCTGATAGAACACCTTTGGGATGAATTAGAGCGGAGACTGTGAGCCAGGACTTCTCATCCAACATCAGTGTCTGACCTCACAATGCACTTCTGGAAGAATGGTCATAAATGCCCATAAACACTCCTAAACCTTCCCAGGAGAGTTGAAGGTGTTATAGCTGCAAAGGGTGGGCCGACATCATATTAAACCCTATGGATTAAGAATGGGATGTCACTCAAGTTCATATGTGTGTGAAGGCAGATGAGCGAAAACTTTTGGCAATTAGTGTTTACATGGGCCAGTAAAACACTGAGCCACTGACCTGGGGCCTTTGGGTTGGACACTGAATTATCATTAATGTTCATTTTTTACATGTACCCCATCAGAACTTCTGTTTTGTGCAGCAGGAAGTGTTGCATCAAAGCACAGGACAAACCTCAGTTCTGAGAATGCTGATGTGCTCACTTTTCTTCAAGATCCTTTAAAGGCTTACAGACACACATACTGACTCATTCACTAACACACTTAAACATGCAGACACACATACACACACCAAGCCCCAGATTTTTTGTAAATGTGAGGTCCTGCTTTGACTCGTGTGACTGAGCCATTAGCTTCCTCACAATTATGAGGTCGCTTGTCAAGCTAAGTGTGTACAGTGTTGGATAGTTTTTCAGTTGAGCTGATTTAATGTAAGTTTGCTTGGCTAACGTTATCTCAGGATGGTGGTGCATCTTGTTTGTAGTATTCCCAGTGTACTTTAATGTATTTAATATGTATTTAATATGCAGTATGTTGGAGCAGCAGCTTATCTGCAGCTGAGAGGAAGCGGATAGACAAGCTCATCAGGAAAGCCAGCTCTGTCCTAGGATGTCCTCTCGACTCAG
>JASGAU010405797.1:0-14848 GCA_030220045.1 Australoheros facetus
GGTCTTTACCCACAATACAAAGCGCCTTGAGGCGACTGTTTGTTGTGATTTGGCGCTATATAAATAAAATTGAATTGAATTGAATTGAATTGAACTGTATCTAAAAAGATACTGCAATATCCTACAGCCCCCAGTTAAACCTGTGGACAAGTTTGGCTCATGGTACGGGATAAGGAAGTTCAAAGTCCGATTGAAGAAGGATAGCACCGGACATTTTGTCCAAATACCAAATTCTATCTCTTTGGGCCCGTACAATGGACACATCATTTATTCCGGTCAAGAGGCTAGATGTTTCATTTGTCAAGCAACAGATCATCAAGTCAAAGAGTGCCCGACTATCAAATGCTGGAAATGTGGGAGTTTAGGACATAAAGCCAAACTTTGCCAAAATGAGAGTGAATGCTCTGCGTGGAACTAAAGGACATTCTTTCTTTGGATGCCCCAAGTCATATACCAACATGACTAAACAGACCCAGCAACTCACCACCGTCTCAACGATGATAGCGGGACAGATGTCTAATACTGGAGAAAACACCCAGCTTCAAGCTGCAGTGACACCAACACCAGCAATATCACAATCAACAACTGAATCTCAAGGATTGCATCCACTGGAAATTGAAGAGACTTCATATGAGGGTGAGCAGCCTGCAGGAGAACATGGAGACCACCGAGCAGCTGAGTCACGACATCATATCAAACATCTTGAGCAGAACCTGGAGGAACAACTCAATGATAACGCAGGACAAGGTACAGCTCCGCTATTTTTGGAGAGCAGCTATGAGGGCAACAAAGATAATGAAGTCATTACTGTTAAGGAGAGAGATGAGGAAAGTGCATCTGACCAATATGAAAGTGCCAGCAACAGTGAAGACACCGGTAATACATTTGTTTCTTCCTCTGAAAGTACCACGATCTCCCACGCTGCTGCCTTTGCTGTGTCAGAATCTCGACGTATCTTCACTAGCATAAATCACCTCGCTATGGAAGAACCAGTTAATGATCTATCCAGCATGAACAGGAAGAGATCCTTCTCTTCCTCTTCCTGCAGTAAGGTGAAACGGAAAGATAACAGACCCAGTCCCACGTAAGTCATTATTTCATCTTCCTTATGGTTCTATATGGCTTTGCTCAAAATAGTGACTTGGAATGTTAGAGATCTACAATCGGACAGACTGCGGAAAAAGAAAGTGGAGTTCTTGTTGAAAATGGACTTTAACATTCTGTGCTTGGAGGAATTGAGGCTAAAAACTGATAATGATGTAGCTAATGTAAGATGTACGTGGGGACAAGGGCATTCTGTGGTTTCCATTGGGGAGGGCAGTGCTGATGGGGTGGGTATTTTCTTCAAACACTCAGAGGTAAATATCATCAAAAGAAGAGACATTATCCTCGGGTGACTTCTCCTAGTGGACTGTTTTATTATGGACAAAAAATTCGTATTGTTAATGTGTACACTGCCCCCGTGAGAACAAAAAAATGTCGTTGTTTAAGAAACTGAAACAAACACTGGAGGTTGCTATGATGTAGTTTTATGTGGTGATTTTAATACTATTAACTGAGGAAAAAGATAGACATGCTGCTACTCCTTTCAAAGCATCTCGTGAAGGAAATGTTTTGACCAAAGTATGCTCTGAAGCCTCCCTCAGAGACACTTATAGGATCTTAAATCCCCACAGTATACATTTCACCAGATTTGAACCAAAAACCCAAACAAGAATAGACAGAATATATATCTCTTCTCAAATTCAAGTTCTACATTATGAAACAATATTTTCTGATTGGTCAGACCACATGCTGGTCAAAGTTAGGATTATGTGTCGCTTAAACCATTTAAAAAATGTTTGGAAATTAAATATTAAATGTCTTATGGATATGGATTTGATAACAGAGCTAAAAGTGGAAGTTCAAAAGATTTTACAATTAAGAGTTTTTCAAGTTTAAATGTTGTGAAATAAACCATGTTAAAAATTTAGAATATAATGAATATGTTAATAAATATATAAAACTGAAATGTAAAAAACAAGAACTGAAGCAGAGGAACATCAGATGAATGATTTGAAGACTAATGTAGATTTGATAATGAATGATTATACAATATGCAAAAATATACTGGATGTAATGAAAATTGTAACATTAATTATGTAATTTCCTCTAGTCAGAAGAGACGTAGCAACAATTTTATCACAGCGATTAAAGATTTTACAGGTAAAATATTTTATGAAGAAAATGATAAAAGAAAAAGTATTAGGGAGAGCTGTGTGTCCATGTTTTCAGAACTAGCCTCGGATAAAGAAGCTGTTGAATCTTTGCTTGAAGTGGTCACCCCCTTTGACGATACAATTTTATCTTCACTGATAGGAGAAATTAAGAAGGATGAAGTTATAGCAGCCATTAATCAATTAAATATTAATAAATCTCCAGGCCCTGATGGCCTCCCTGCTGAATTTTATAAACTATATTTGGAAGATGTAATTAAATTGTAACCTCAGCACTAAACGATGGTCTGCAAAAAGAAAAATTAAGTGATTCCTTTTATCAAGGAATTATGTGTTTATTATATAAGAAAGGGGATAAATGTGATTTAAATAATTATAGACAACTAACTCTAATGAATGTTGATTATAAAATATTGGAAAAAATTATAATTAATAGATTTAATGATATAATAGATAAAATAATTGATAAAGAACAAACCTGTGGCATTAGAGGTCGTCAAATGTGGGATAACTTATGCACCTTGAGAGAGGTTGTATATGCCGGTAAAAATACACACTTTTACATTCTTGGTCTGGATCAAAGGAAAGCCTCTGACTTTGTCTCACACACCTATCTGTGGGCAGTGATGAGGAAATATGGGATCCCTGAAGATTTTGTTAAAATGGTCCAACTGTTATATAAAAGATCTATATTGCAAATAAAGGTTAATGGGACCTTGAGCGAACCCTTTGAGATTTCCCGTGGAGTGAAGCAAGGGTGTCCTTTAAGTGCTATACCATACATTACCGTACCATACTGTATTTACCGTACCATACAGAACCGTACCGCACCTTACTGTACCTTACGTAACGTACCGTACCTTACCATACCGTTCCTTACTGTATCTTACGATACCTTACCGTACCGTTACTTACCTTACCATACTATACCATACATTACCGTACCATACTGTATTTACCGTGTCGTACAGTACCGTTACTTACCGTATCTTCCCATAAAATACAGTAGTGTACAGTACCGTACCATATCATATGTTATCGTACCATACCTTACGGTACCTTACCTTAAGTTACCGTACCGTACCATACCGTACCGTACGGTACCATACCTTACCATATCTTACCGTACCGTACCATATCGTACCTTACCGTTCCATACCGTACTATACGTTGCGTATGTACCGTACTGTACAGCACAGTACTGTACCATACCGTGTCATGCTATACCTTACCGTACCAAATCCTACATTACCAGACCTTACCGTACCTTAACATACTGTACCATATCATATTATACCATACCATACCATACTCTACCTTACCGTACTATACCATATTGTACCATACCTTACCGTACCATGTCGTACCTTACCGTATCTTCTCATACCATACAGTATACCATACCGTACCTTACTGTACTGAACCTTACCGTACCGCACCTTACATACCTTTCATAATATACCGTACCTTACCTTACCGTACGGTACCATATCTTACTGTACCTTACCATATCTTACCATACCGTATCGTACCATACCGTACCATACACCACGTATGTACCATACTGTACAGTACAGTACCGTACCATGGCATACCTTACCATACATTACCGTACCGTACCTTACCGTACTGTACCATACCTTACATTAGTGTACCTTACCATATCTTACTGTACCATACCATACTGTATTGTACCTTACCGTACCATATCGTACCTTACTGTACCATACGTCATGTACGTACTGTACTGTACATTACAGTACCGTACCATGCCATACCTTACCGTACATTACCGTACCGTTCCTTACATTACCGTACTATACCATACATTACCGTACCAAACTGTATTTACCGTACCGTACCATACCATACCGTACCTTACCTTACATAACATGCCGTACCTTGCCATACCATACCATACCTTACCATATCTTACCTTACCTTACCGTACTGTACCATACTTTACATACCATACTGTACCTTACTGTACCATACCGTACCATACTGTACGGTAGGGGTGTGCGATATTGACAAAAAACATCGATATTTTCTGTAGTTTTCTCGATAACGATAAATTATAATTTGCATTATTTAAAAATGTGTTCATACAAGAAGTGCAAGCTGGTAAAATTTAAGATTTAAATCAGTGTTTTTGAGATATTAACTTATCTTTTATTTTATTTGACCTTTATTTAACCAGGAAAAAAACATTGAGATTAAAATCTCTTTTTTAAGTGTCCTGGGCATGACAAATGTAAATAGAAAAAACTTTTGCTTGACAAAAAAAAAAGCAATTGCTTGACAGAATAAAAGAAAGAAATAAGTAAAAAAAAGAGGCTCTCAGGGGGGATTCCACATACATTATAGCAAAATAAAATCACAGAAACTACACACCCTCATCGATCAGAAACCCGCTTTTTTTCGCAAGACTGCTTCAGTGTATTATCCGAGGCTCCAAACAGGTGAGCTCCAAGAACGCTGGGTTATGACGCAGTGATTGTAACATACCTACTTTAACTTAAAGGATATGGATATGGATAGGACATCAATCCTTTCATTATTTTCCTTTTTATTCCGCTAGTCGTGGTTTGTCTTGGACGGCGGTTTCCCGAATCTTTTCACATTCCTCATACTCGCTGTTGATGGAACAGGTTAGCTGTCGGGCTATCCGTTTTCTTACAAGGTCTGCAAACTGCAAACCACCTCCACGCCTAGGAATTAAGGCGGCAGACTGCGAGGCTGGCGATGTCTGAATTTCCTATGCTAGTGCACAGTACGGGCGCTCTCAATGCGCACGTGCAGCAGCCTATACAAAAGCATAAAGTAGTGAACGCATGGAGCAGAGGTGTTTGATTGTTTTTTTTTCCTTCCTAATTAGCATATTCAATAATGTCAGCTCGCACATCGTTAACACGTCAATTACGGTATTATCGTAGACGATATACACTGCTCAAAAAACTAAAGGGAACACTTAAACGACACAATATAACTCCAAGTAAATCAAACTTCTGTGAAATCAAACTGTCCACTTAGGAAGCAACACTGATTGACAATCAATTTTACATGCTGTTGTGCAAATGGAATAGACAACAGGTGGAAATTATTGGCAATTAGCAAGACTGTGCAGTCTGTGATCAGCTGACCTGCTGAGGTTTACTGCTCTGTGTGGATGAACTGAAGGATGAAGGATTCTAAAGGATTCAAAAGGATGTAACCCAGTATTTCACAGCTATCTTAGCTGATTTCCATCCCCTACACTGACAGCACACAGGCTGTATAAATGTTGGATTCAGTGAATGAATCTCAGCACCAACAGCTTTGATTCAAACTCATCTCCGCAACACTGATGTAACCTCTAACTCTAACCATGAACATAGCCTCTGCGCACCAGTCCAACACAGAGCTTTACTGTAAATACAGTACAACAAGCTAACCTGTTTATTATATACTAAACTGCAGTATTTTCATACTATCTTTGAATTACACAAAGTTAGCATACTTCAGTTTGTTTTACAGTCCTTACCTTTAAATCTAACCTCTCTTCTTCCTCTCCTGTCCTCTTTCTCCATCTCTGAGTGAACTTCTCTTTGCTCTCCCTGAAATACAGCACCTCTTCTTTTAGCTAGCAGACAGATTGTGTGACAAACTACACACACTTTGTGTGTTTTCTGATATTTGTTTGTACCCGATAAGCCCTGGTGATAGGGGATACACCAGCATGATTGTCTCTATTTTATTATTTATTTAGGCTCAGATCATTTGATGCTTGACGGCGCAGTGACCGGAAGTGCAAACTTTTCTCTGACATGTTAAAAATTAACGAGTCTGTTTTTGAAAATGTAAGAAGCAGAAAGTACAGATACTTGTGTAAAAATGTAGGGAGTAAAAGTAAAAAGTAGTCAGAAAAATAAATACTCAAGTAAAGTACAGATACCTGAAGAATCTGCTTAAGTACAGTAACGAAGTATTTGTACTTTGTTACTTCCCACCTCTGATGGACACACATGAACATAAACAGGGAGAAACAAATAAAAATATGAACTCCAAAACTCAATAAATTCTACAATAAACTCCCAATAAACTTCAGCGTCAGTGCAGCAGATAAACAACACCTACATGTGGTGTTTGACAAAAACAAACTCTTTGAAGGAGTCAAAGTTCAAATCCAGCTGCATTCTGATGTTCTCACCACCTGATGCTGTTTCTGTTTTGGAGCTAGCTTGGTTAGATGTTCGCTAATTAGACTTGCAGGGTCTTTGCGGCCTCTGTACACAACCTACGGAAGTGTCCGACCTCATGTCCGCATTTATGCTTCTGTAGCTGGATTTTGCGGGTTAATTACCTTCCTGGTGTTTTATATGCGGTGCCGGCTGGGACTTTTTTTCTTCCTCGCCTTTGTGCTCAGTTTTTTGGCTGCAAACATATTTGTCCATGTTTTTTCACTTTTTTCATTCCGTCACGTCCATTCCAATAGTTTCAGCAGTCTCCCTCCAGGAATTTGCTGACATCTGTGAGTCCTTATATTGATGCTTTGATTATTATCCCTCATTGTTATTCTCTAACTGATAAAGTAGCCGGAAACGCACAAGGACTGAACAGGTGCCGCTTTCTCGTGGACACGCACACACACAGCTGCCCGACAGCGCTCCCAGCTTGAACTCTGAGAGCGGAAAATGATCAATCCACAAGCCTTTTAAATAAAATGACAAACAAGAAAAGAAAGGTAATTTTATCTGTAATTTGAGTTAGTTTTAGTTCATCTTTTTAAACTCACAATACAGTTTTAGTTAGTTATCGTTTTTTTTTCTTTTAATTGTGGTTTTTAATTTATTTCACTTAACTATTATAACCCTGCTGCAGACACCCATCTCCACTACGTTAGTCTTGTCTGTCCTCCTCTTGGATGTTTATTCTGAAAGGAATTTCGTTGTATGTATAATGATTAATTTAGTTGTATGTATAATGACAATAAAGTTCTATTCTATTCTATTCTATCATACCATACCATACCGTACCTTACCATACAGTACCTTGCCATACCGTACCATACCATACCATACTGTACCATAACATGCCGTAACATACCATACCGTAGTGTATGTGTCGTACCGTACCATACATACCGTATCGTACCGTACCATACCATACCGTACCGTACCGTACCATACCATACCAGCTTTATACCATAACGTACCATACAATACGTACCGTACCATACCATACCACACCATACCATACCATACATTCCAGCTTTATACCATACCATACCATACAGCTAATCTCTCAGTGTATGCCCCAACCTTTACTAAACATAGTTATTATCAACATTTCCTGACATTTGAGGAATTTTCTCTTCTATCCATCCTTGTCAGGAATGTATGGCATTAGAACACTCAAACAGACAGAATGCAGCTTTCATGGTTTGAGAAGCGTTGATAATTTGAGATGAAATGAGCTTGTCTTCATTAATGACAGTCACTGCTAAACCGTTTATCGGCACATACCCAGGTTACTGTGCTAAAATGATTCCCTCAACGAAATCCCTACTAATAGCTCTCTTTAATGTCAATAGGAGAGCATTGCCTTGGAGGAAAGTGCTTTCTTTCTGTGGTATAAATTAAAGTAGATGTGTGAATTTGGCAAAATGTTGTCATAAGGCAACATTAAAAAAAAGAGGGACCTGTCTCTCGCAGGGTCTCAACTGTCTGTCCAAATCATGTAAAGTAAGAACAGGTGTGAGGTAATTAATGCAATTTAATCAGCTCAAATGTGTCCAAAGCTAGATATGATGACAGCAAAATAGGCTCAGTGTGGACAGTGGCTTAAGACTTGGCTGTATTAAGCAAAGAAACAGCTACAATGATTACCTTTATTAATGTGCACATTATTATATTATTATAATGTCCCTTTATGAGTATATACAGCTTTCTATTATTAGTATAAAAAAGACCCTAAAACCCTTTATCACATTACCAGCAGCACAGAGAGGGGAAAGAGGATATGTTAAATTTGAAATAGGCAGCCACTAGTGGAGGGTCATTTAGTCTCTATGGCACAGAGAATATTAACAAATGTGTGGACAGTGTGTTCAATAATGGACCCCCAACAAAAGAGTCTAATCTTGGAAAGAGCGACACTGTAAAGCTGGATATTACCAGTGGGAGGTCTGAAACTCTGAGAAGCTCGGATGAATTGTGTAAGATAAAATTTGAATTAATTATTTCAGATAAAGTAAAGCACAGAAAAAAAGTACCTGGAATTTGGTGCCAATTACTGTTCAAATGTGAAAGGTGCCCAAGCCTAGTAGTTAGAGTACTCTGCCATACAGTCTTTCAGTAAAATCTACCACATATTACAGGGTGCATACTAATAGTGCAAATGAAAAATGTGCAAAATGTGTGTTGTATTTCTTTTGCCTTTATCTTATATTTCTCTTAACTTCAAGCAAAAGTTAATCGTATTACAGTCAAAGTCTATCTTAAGAGGAGATTTAAAAGATTACACTGCCCCAGACTATAGCTTCTACTGGCAGGGGCAGGTCACTAAAAGCTTGAAAGCAAAGGACCAGACATTATAAGCCTGCATCCTTTCTCTGTATTGCTTTTATTTTTGCAGGGCAAAGCTGATATCCAGCCTGTATTAACAAGTAACTAGTTGTGTTCTTGGAAAGGTTTCAAGGGTAGGTCCTATAAAAATCAAGTATTTTGTCACAAGGCAGGAAACTCATTTTAACACACCATATCACAGCTAAAAGGACCACTCCACTATATGTCTCTGGTGAGTTTGTAGCACACTCTGTGAAGGTCTCTTTCAGGGGCTCTGAACTCTGGTTCTGAAGGAACCTAAGCAGTTTATTTTTTTCAGTCAAATAATCGAATAAGGAAATGATTTACACCTGGGACACAAGAGAAAATGGATTCCCAGCAGAACTGAAGAGCAGCTACACCACAACGATTAGGATTCAGTAGAAGGTGAAGGAAAGCATATTTTTTGGAACTTTTGGAACTAGTTTCCATTATTTTCTCTATTTTTTTGTATCTAGATTAATATGCAGGTATTTAACTATATAAAATATGCCTCTGAAAAACACACACACACACACACACACACACACTACAACAACAACAAAACAAAACACTGGTGCCCTCTGACATGGACTTAGTCAGCCACTCCATAACAACATCACCTTTTTTGAGACTTTCTTTCTTGCTTGGCACATCCCAGTTATTAGACCATGACATCTGCCCCTGTCAGGGTGTGTCATGGAGCTCTGGTAGCTGTGACGATTAGAAGTGAGAGAAGCTAGTCATTGCAAAAGGTGAGGAAAAAATCTAAGCCCTTATCTGATATTAAAAAAAGGTATTTCATGGCTGGATAGGCTCTTCGGGTAACAATTAAATGATATGATGCCAGCTCTATCCCTTAACCCATGGCAGTACTCCATATATGATAGAGTTATAGTCTGTCTGCTGATATGCTGGGTTGAGTTGATGTTTACTGGTGAAACAGCTTGCACAACAAAAGCTGCTACATTAAAGAAGAAGAAGAATCTTTAGAGCATGAAGATGAGTTGGGTAAAATATAAAAAAATTAATCTGACAATAAAATCATGTCACAATGCAGACAACACAATGCTGTAAACTTTATTTGAAAAGAGTGGCTCATGAACTAGCCAGTCAACCATGTCAACTGTGTTGGGGTTGTTACACCCCCCCCCCAAAAAAAATAAATAAATAAAAATAAATAAATAAATAAAAAATTACACATTGCTCATTACGTTTCTTAAAAGTACTGCAGTATGTCATGTAATTACTCATCAGAGAAAGTATCTTGTTACACTACTTGTTAGATTACTTTTGTGTTATTCCATAACATGACCTAAAATGCAAAATGATCATTCCTCACTGCTTTTGTTTCCCGCTGAAGAGCAGGCTGTGGCTACTGGGCTAGGGTTGGCATGCACTCAGCTTGAGCATCACTTTGGGTTCTTTGCCAGCTTTGTGTTAGCATGCTGTCTGTGGAGATGCCTGCAAAGAACTGATGCTGTGTTAGCAGTACAATGTAGTTGTTTGCGTCCTGGATGCAGTTTGCATTTTACCTTTGCACTCTTGAACGTTCACGCAATAAAAATAAATGGAATGTCAATTTTTTTCACCATTCAGAAGTGGCACACCGCTCCACCATTTCCCTCCTCCCTGCATGCAAGCTAACATCAGCTGATTATTGTGCAAGTGTGCAGGAAGAAAAACACGTTTGATTTTTTTTCTTTCTATCTGCCTGCTATATAGACAACTGAAAAACCTTTGTAACACAAACAATGACGTCGCAACTGCACTGTTTAATTTCTCAGTTTAGTACAGTGGTGCGTTATATTACTGTGTTACTGGAATAAAGAAAAGAAAAAGTGATTACTGTAATGCGTTACTTTGGAATGCATTACACCCAACACTGGTTGTAACAGATGTAAGGTGAACCCATTTCAGAGAGCTTCAGGAATCTATCTTTTGATGGTGTGAGAGGCAGCTGAAGGAGAATTGGTGTTTTTGATATAAAGGTGAGCATTCCTGTATGCAGGTTGAGACAGGACCGTCAGATCATCACCCATACATGTGTTAATTGTATTACTGTTAATCCACCATGTGTGGAAATGCATGCCATGTGAGACTGCAGGTTTTTTTGTAAAGACGATATTACATAAAGCAAGATTCAGAGGTTCCTGTGACATTTGAGAGAATTCTGAGTCCCATTAATTGCTTCATTTTTACAGACATTTCAATATACACTGTTTAAAAAAAATGAAAGGAACACTTTTTAATTAGAGTATAGCAAGTCAAGCCAATTAAACTTCTGGGATATTGATCTGGTCAGTTAAGTACAGTAGCAGAGGGGATTGAAAAACAGTGTCAGCTGCTTTGCTGTTAATGAAATTAACAACATGTGGTTTTACAGGTGGAGGCCACTGACATTTTTCCCCTCCTCATCTTTTCTGTTTGTTTTTTTTTACTAGTTTTGCATTTAGATCAGTGTGACTACTGGTAACATGAGGCCATACCTGGACCCTACAGAGGTTACACAGGTAGTCTAACTCCCCCAGGACGACATCAATACGTGCCATTGCCAGAAGGCTTACTGTGTCTCCCAGCACAGTCTCAAGAGCTTCCAGGAGACAGGCAGTTACTCTAGGAGAGCTGGACAGGGCTGCAGGAGGTCCTTAACCTATAAGCAGGACCAATATCTGCTCCTTTATGCAAGGAGGAACAGAATAAGCACTGCCAGAGCGCTACAAAACAACCTCTACCGGGTCACTGGTGCGAATGTCTCTGACCAATCAGAAACTGACTTCATGAGGGTGGCCTGACATCCTCTAGTGGGTGCTGTGCGCACTGCCTGTAACTGTGGAGCCTGATTGGTATTTGCCATAGAATACGATAATTGTCAAGTCCACCCCTGGTGCCCTGTGCTTTTCACAGATGAGAGCAGGTTCACTGTGAGCACATGTGACAGACATGAAAGGGTCTGGAGAAACCATGGAGAATGTTATGCTTCCTGTAACATTGTTCAGCATGACTGGTTTGGTGGTGGGTCAGTGATGGTTTGGGGAGGCATATTCATGGAGGGACACACAGACCTCTACAGGCTAGGCAAAGACATCTTGAATGCTATTTGGTATTGGGATGAAATCCTTGGACCCATTGTCAGACTCTACACTGGTGCTGTGGGTTCTGTGTTCCTCTTGGTGCATGACAATGCCTGGCCTCATGTAATGAGAATATGCAGGCAAATCTTGGGGGATAAAGGAATTGATACCATTGATTAGCCCCATGCTTGCCTGACCTAAATCCAATAGAACACCTCTGGGAGATTAAGTTTTGGTCCATCTGATAGTGCCAGGTTACACTTCAGACTGTCTGAGACTGAGACCTTCAGACTGAGATCTGATGTGTTTTCAAAGTGTTCCTTTAATTTATTGAGCAGTGTATTGTTACGGCCCTGGCCGAAATGTTAGTTGTGTGTGTGTGTAGCTGTTTGTGTACATGTCTGATTCTGCGGGCCCTTATACGGTGAAAGAAAAGTTAAGTGAAACAGACTATGTTGTAGGTACCCCAGATCGCAGGAGGAAAACGCGAGTCTGCCATGTTAATTTAATGAAGCCCTATGTTACTCGCAAAACGGAGACGACACCGTCTCCTGCGGAGCCATCGGCTGTAGCTGTTATTGCACCAGTGGCCCTGCTCAATATAATCCAGAAAGCGACAATCTGCATTTCACCGGCGCGGAGACCGTATCCCGTCTCCGGAACTCAGAGATAACAGCTGATTTAAAATCTTATTTAGCTCACTTAGACGAGTCTGCACAACGTGACGTGTGCCACCTGATTAACAGCCATCGTTCCCTATTCGCTGACACGCCGTCCTGCACATCTGTGTTGCAGCATGACATTGATGTAGGGGCTCAGCCCCCGATCAAACAACATGCTTATCGGGTTAACCCCACAAAACGTGCGCAACTCCAGCAGGAGGTCACTTACCTGTTGGAAAATGGCTTGGCTGTTCCCAGCTCCAGTGCGTGGAGTTTGCTATGCCTGCTCGTGCCAAAGCCTGACAAAACGCCACGGTTTTACACAGACTTTCGCAAAGTAAACAGTGTCACCAAGCCCGACTCCTACCCGCTACCGCGGATGGACGACTGCATGGACTGTGTGGGTTCCGCAAAATATGTTACCAAGCTCAATCTGCTAAAAGGATACTGGCAGGTGCCGTTGACGCCACGCGCATCTGACATTTCAGCTTTTGTTACCCCTGATCATTTTCTGCAGTGTACTGTAATGCCTTTTGGTCTCCAGAACGCCCCTGCCACATTCCAACGCCTCATGCACACAGTCCTGGCTTGGGTGAAAGGCTGTAAAGTATATCTGGATGATGTTGTCGCCTACTCTGGCACCTGGGCCGAACACATCGAGATACTTCGTCACATTTTTGACCAGTTGACAAAAGCTTCCCTCACACTAAACCTTGCCAAGTGTGATTTTGGCCGAGCAACCGTGACTTACCTGGGTAAGCAGGTAGGACAGGGGCAGGTGCGCCCCCTAACGGACAAAATACAAGCAATCTTAGACTTCCCCGTGCCTCGAACCAGGCGTGAGCTTCGCCGCTTTCTTGGGATGGCGGGCTATTATCGTGGGTTCTGTCGTAATTTTGTTGAGGTGGTTGTGCCCCTCACTGATCTCACCAGTGTGTCACGGCCATTCATATGGTCCCCCGCTTGTCTGCATGCCTTTCAGGCCGCCAAGGCCCTTCTTTGCAGTGCCCCTGTTCTGGCCGCGCCCGATTTCACTCGTGCGTTCAGTCTGGAAGTAGATGCCAGTGGTAATGGTGCAGGAGCTGTGCTGCTGCAAGAGGACAAGAATGGTATTGATCACCCTCTTGGCTACTTTTCCAAAAAGTTTAACACCCGCCAGCTTAAGTACAGCACGATCGAAAAGGAAGCCCTCGCCTTATCGCTCGCGCTGCAGCACTTTGAGGTGTACATTGGGTCCAGCACTTCTCCGCTTCTTGTGTACACCGACCATAACCCTCTCGTATTTCTTGCTCGGATGCAAAACTCGAACCAGCGGCTAATGCGGTGGTCACTCCTAGTCCAAGACTTTAACCTCGAGATCCGCCACAAAAAGGGAGCAGAGAATGTCGTAGCGGACACGTTATCTCGTGGCTTTGACAATCCTCTTTGAGGCAGAGGCTGTGTCTTGGGGAGTGGGGTGTTACGGCCCTGGCCGAAATGTTAGTTATGTGTGTGTGTAGCTGTTTGTGTACATGTCTGTTTCCAGTGTTTGTTTCCGCAGGGGTTTGGCGTTCTCGGCGGCCCCGCCTCCTTCGCTTGCGATTGGACGTCCTGGGGGATTGGCGCCCCCGTCTGGCGGCTGGCGATTGGCTGATGTCCAGCTGATGGCCAGCTGATTGCTCAAAAGCTCTTTGCAGTTGGCGCCCTGGGAAGGCCGCGAGCAGAGCAGATGGTGTCAGACCTTGCCTCATGCACCAATTCAGTACAGTGTGTTATGTTTTCTCTCGTGTGTGTCAGGTGTGAAACGGAAGGGGTGAGCTGCCTTTTCTTTCTGGGATCTTTTCTCCTGTTTTTCGGTTAGGGAGTTAGGGTTAGTGGATGTCATTTGTTTGTTTTGTTTGGGTAGGGTTTAGTTAGTTTTCTCTCCCCTGGGTTAGCTGTTTTGTTTGTTGTTTTGGCCTTGGCCCACCCTGGAGTTTATATTCTCGCACAATCTCGCACCATCAATAAACTGTCAACTTGTTACATCTGACCTGCTTGTAGTGTGTGGTGTTTTGGGGATGAGGCAAGGGGGCCGCCTGTCCAACTTTTTGGTGTTGCGCTCTAACCCCTAGACCGGGGCGTAACAGTATTATATAACAGATTGGACTAGAGAGAGCAAAAAAATAAATAAAAATTACAAAAAGCAAACTACATGAAAGTCATTTTTTGAGAGAGTGAAAGAGAGAGACTTCTGCTCTCAATAGTTTTTTTATTGATCGATTTCCATGTAGAAATGTAGCATAAAACCTGAAATACTGTAAAGCCATTGCCACTCTTTATCAATTAATTTGGCTGTGTGCTGTGATGTGCTG
>JASGAU010405798.1:0-17186 GCA_030220045.1 Australoheros facetus
CCCCCACCCCCCACCAATAACCTTTCCTAATCAAACCATTTACAAAGACAAGAAGGAAGTTTAGCTTTAGGATCTATGCTTTCCAGTGCTGCTTCAAAATGATTTTCTATCATAGCTATTAAATAACTTTATGAGACTTTAGCTGAAAATTCTGAATCTTCTTTTGTGAAATTCCACCCGATAATTGCAGCATCTGACAGACAATAGTTAGAAAATGGTGAGGTTTCACATGGAGTCTCAAGACTCTGAAATACTCTTACCATGCACACTTGTGATCTTTGAAAAATCTGTAAAATTCTTGGTTCAGAAAGACCAAAACCACTTTTCTGGGTTGTTCTAGATGCATTAAAGGAAGATTTTCTGCATATGTACATACAGGCATTTTCTTCAACATACACCTATGGCAGTGGGATGTCTCAAAGGACAGAAGCCCGAGGCACTGTGGAGTGAATGACATAAAGAGGCCTGGTATACAGCCACAGCTGATTCACATGCAAATAGCCAGCCTTGCACTGACTCTGATTAACTCCCTGTGAGTTCATAGTTTGCCTGTTAACAAAGATTTAGATGCTTTTGAGTGAAGCAGTACATTAAGTGGGGAGAGAGTGAGAGATAGAGAGAGAGAAGGAGAGAGAACTGGTAGCGAACCTTACTGTAAAGCCCCCGCAGGACACAATGCAACCTCCATCTTGCTGAGCTAATCCGCCTCACAGATGCAGGACAGAGCCAGCACTGGTACAAGGAATGAGATAAAGGAGACACAAGAAAGCAGTGCTCTTGTTTCTCATTTCTCACAGCAAAAGTTCTCCAAAAACCCCCATCACTGAACTGGCTGAATGACTCGAGACTGAGCCAGTCAAGAGCTATGTGCCCAGTGGACCCTATGAATAAGAATGGGTCATGCTCCTACTTAGTACTGCCTGTATTTGCTTGTCAGCTACATCCATACAGACCTACAAACTCATTGATTTCATGCTGACAAAAAAAGCAGCTTTATTTATTGTACTGGGAACAATACATTGGTTTAATCAGCAGGTTAAATTTATTACTGCTACCTATTTATGTTTGAGACATGAAGAAATAAATATTTGGTTGGATTTGTTGTTGAAAGGTAATCTTTTTTGGAATTCCACAGTCACTTGCTATAAAGCTGCAAAAGAACTGCAGAAGTTTTGATTCAAGCAGAAAACTTCAGATTTTCTTTGTGGGCTGAAAACATTTGATTAAAAGCCAGTTTTAGCCCATGGATCAGTATGTGCCTACCATGGTAATAGATCATATGCAAAGACATTCTTGGTTTGGTTTGGTGTGGTTGGTGCAATATGCAATGAATGAGGGATGTTGTATTCTGACTCTAAAATCACACTCCTCTTCCTCAAACTGAGGAAAGTATGACTACTAACATTAAACTTATTGGAATATTGCTTACAGGCCCTCAGTGAGGGGCTTATTAGTGCAACTCCATTAATAATACTACTGTCTAGTACTGAAAAATCATTATATTTTGGAGCTAGCTTTTAGTGACATCAATGACATTTTTTTTGTTAATGTACTTCCACACTGGAAGTTTTGATCTTTGATAAAATATTCTGTTCATAAAATGCATTTAAGCCATCAAGAGTGTGTGCAGGATAGTCATAGGTCATCACTTGGTCCTATCCTGTTCACTTTGTGCATAATAACTTTATTAATTACAATGCTGATGGCACAGTTAGGTACTATATAGTACTTGTGGGGTACTATCTCATGATTATGTCAACTAAGTAAACATGAACTGATCAAGCATAACATTATGACTACCGACAGGTGAATTGAATAACACCGATTATCTCTTCATCATGGCACCTGTCAGTGGGTGGAACATATTAGGGAGCAAGTGAACATTTTGTCCTTAAAGTTGAGGTGTTAGAAGAAGGAGAAATGGGCAAGGATAAGATTTGAATGATTTTGACAAGGGACAAATTGTGATGGCTAGACTACTAGCTCAGAATATCTCCAAAACTGCAGCTCTTGTGGGATGTTCCTGGTCTGCAGTGGTCAGTATCTTGCAAAAGTGGTCCAAGGAAGGAACAATGGTGAACCAGCGACAGGATCATAGGCAGCATGTGGGGAGCGAAGGCTGATCTGTGAAGTCTAATCTAACAGATGAGCTACTGTAGTTCAAACTTCTGAAAATTTTAATGCTGGTTCTGATATAAAGGTGTCAGAATACACAGTGCATTGCAGTTTATTGTGTATGGGGCTGCATAATCACAGACTGGTCAGGGTGCCCATGCTGACCCCTGGCCAATGCCAAAGTGCCAACAATGGGCATGTGAGCATCAGAAGCTTAAGCTTACAGGTAAGCGTTGCTTACCTGGGGAACACATTGCATCACAATGCACTATAGGAAAAAGGCAAGGTGGTGGGGGCAATGTGATGCTTTGGGCAATGTTCTGCTGGGAAATCTTGGATCCTGCCATCCATGTGGATGTTACTTTGATATGTACCACCTACCTAAACATTGTTGCAGAACATATACACCATTTTATGGAAACAGTATTAACTAATGACCGTGGGCTCTTTGAGCAGGATAATGTGCCCCGCCACAAAGCAGGACTCCAAACTCCCAGATTTCAATCCAATCAAGAATCTGTGGGATGTGCTGGACAAATAAGTCTGATTCATGGAGGCTCCACCTCACAGCTTACAGGACTTAAAGGATCTGTTGGTAACATTTTGGTGCAAGATACCACAGCACACCTTCAGGGGTCAGGTGGAGTCCATGCCTCAATGGGTCAGGGCTGTTTTGGCAGCAAAAGGGGGACCAACACAATATTTGGCAGGTGGTCATAATGTTATGCTTGATCAATTTATGTTGTTGCTGGAATGCTTGGGTTGGTGGGTCGCATATGATTGTTGAAGAAGTTGTTGCCAATTCTTGGTTTGTCACAAAAAATATTATCATTTTGGAAAACATTATAACAACATGTTACAAAGATTAATACAGGTGATGTGTGATTCATGCTATAGCATGTTTTGCAATGTTAGGAATGAGCAAAAGAGTTGTATAAATTGAATGAATGTGACTTTGTGTGCAGCTTTGATTCATATGGTCTGGTTGCTGTGCCACCCTTAGCCTCTGCAGCAGCACCCTGCATGGTACAGCTCTGCTGGTGTGAAACCAAGAGAATAGCCTTTGTCAAGGTGTACTCGCTTCAATTCTCACTCATCTCCCCTGGCATATGGGTGTTAAATTATATGCTCCAGAGGACTCCACATTCATATTTTTACAAGACCCAGGTTATTAGGCAAACAGGCTCTGCACATGTCGCCCGCTATGACAGTTTTCGCAGTCAAGGATTTCGACCTTTATTTCCATCCAAGTACTGCCTGCTCTCCCCTTCACACCCCCTGTGACACACACACACACACACACACACACACACACACACACACACACACACACACACACACACACACACACACACACACACACACACACACACGTACAGCCTCTACCAACCCTCACCAATTCCCTCTCCCTCTTCCTCTAACTAGGCGAGAGCCTCTAAGTCTGTAGAGGGTGTGATCACAGTGTAGTTGCTCTGGGTGTAAGACTCCAGGCAGAACGGCTGTGGATCCGAACCTCCCAATCTACTTGGTGGATTGACAGCACAGCCCTCGACCCCCTCACCCCTCATTTTGCAGCTTTATTTATAGTTCCCCTCTGCATAGTTCATAGGGGGAAAAACTATGTTTCTGATGACCATTTGTTCCTGAAGAGGAGACAAATTACAAATGTGAGCTTTGCCTTTGTACTTTAAAAATGCCTTTTTCATAACTAAAAATGAGCCTGATGAAAAGACCAAGGAACATCAAAGTGGTTCGCCCTCCGACAGAAAGGTTAAAAGTTGAGCTTGAACACTGATACTCTTGCATTCTTCCTGGCTCGATTCTCATTAGCTACTGATTTTAATCAGATGCACCATCAATTAGTATGACTTTTATATGCGTTTGATGCCTGAAAGTTGGATCTCAAGGACGCACAACTTTCAGCGATGGGAGGCAGGGTCAGTAAAGCATCCAGTGATGCCCTCACAGGTGTGTGTGTGTGTGTGTGTGTGTGTGTGTGTGTGTGTGTGTGTGTGTGTGTGTGTGTGTGTGTGTGTGTGTGTGTGTGTGTATTTTTATTGCCACAGCAGAAGAGGTGCTTCGTTCTGAGACAGCCAGGGTAAAAGAAAACAATGTATGTTTTTGGCTGCCTTCATGAAAATGTTAAAAACAGAAGAACTAGTAACTAAAAGCTTTAATAAACAAACTGTAATGTCAAGATGAGAGTTAATTTGAAAGGCAACATCCTCTAGATTTTGAAAATGTGCCTGTTTAGCATGTAGGTAAAACAAACTCAACCCTAACCAAATCCCTGGAAGGGTTGCCTGTGACCTGGTGGATGTTAAGAGATTAATCAAGTTCCAAGTTTGTTTGTTTGTTTGTTTTTTAATGGTGTGCTTGAAAGACAAAATGGAAACATAAATGAAAATAAGATTTATTGATAAAGCAAAATCCAGACCTGATAAGCAGAATAAAGGATGTAGAAATAATTAGACAGATTTACAACAGAATGATAAGAAGATGTCAGACAGACCACAGTACTGAGGACACAGCAGGTCAGAACAGAATGACACCCACCTATCCATCACTGTCTACCTTAACAGTGCTGAGGAAAAAAAGGGAATAACGTGATAGACGACAGAGGCCAAGTGAAGCCAACATCAAAACTGACAGAAGCATTGCTGTTAAACATAAGGCCAGTAAAATTCTAAAACAGTATCCTGTTGATTTATTTCTTTTTTTTTTTTAAAGCTATGAAGAATATATCAAATTTGATTTCAGATTCAACACTAACTGGTCCAACCAATTCTATAGTGTTTGCAGTACTTGCTCTGAAGCAAATATGTTTAAATAATTAAGCCTTTTAAACAAAATGCAAAGGTGTGAAATGCTAATAATGAAAAAAAAGGGTTTATCTGTGACTATGACATGTGAATGTACAAAGTGTCTTTTGTTCAAACATAATTTTTGTCCATTTCCACCTGAGGTGTCATCCTCTAGAGGATATGAACACATGGAACATATGTTCATATATATGGAACATATTATATTAGCCACTGGAAAGTAACTTTTTTAAATTTATTGTTTTCAGCATTGAATAGTAAGTGTCGAAAAGAAAATTTCACTGAATTTTTGCTCTAAAACTCATACTGTTCGATTGAGAGCAAGCATCAACCTCTGTAGCTGAAAAATGAAGCCAACGTGAAAGTATGTGAAAACTGCAGTCATTAATGGCCATTTGAAGTTGGCTTGAAAATTATCTGAGTTATTTCTCATAGACCCCCATGTTAAACAGACTAACTTAACACCATTAAAAAGTTTACAACCTAAAATTAATTTTGGCCTATATTTTATAGCTTCCCCTTCACAACATCTCGGTGGTATTTTTTCTTAAGAACTCAATCTGGAGTTAGAAAACTGTAATACTGGTAAGATTTAAAGCTAAGGGCATAGATGTTTTGATTGACAGGTGCACCGACACAGGGAGCTGTGGGCTATAACTGTCTGCTAGGCCACACTAATTTGAGTCACTAAACTTGACATTTTCACTGTGTTTGTGCTGTTTGTGCTTTTTAGATCATTTTTACTAAGCAAACAATGTGTCCTGTGTGCGATACAATGAATCCAAGAAGTTAGTGTTTCAGGTTTGATGAGTGAAATTCCAGTATTTTATTAATCTGTTACTTGTCCTAATTAGCAGGTATGTGTGTCTATGTTGCAGCTATACAGTTTATGGACACAGCTTGCTAACCAGGCATGCTAGCATTAGCTCATAACTGAGCACTTCAAATGCTCCAAATTGTCCCAGTATGGTCTCTTCTGGGTCCACAAAACAATGTGGCTGTGGCCGAAATGCTACAGCTCTGGCTCAGGCTTCAAAATGCAGAGTCCAAACCCAAAGGGTGATGATGACAACAGACTGGTTGAATGGGCAGGTTAGTTACAGAGTCGGGGAAAAGAAAACATACTCAAAGTCTGTTGGACATTTGGAAGGGAAAAGACCTTTGGAAGTCAACAAATTTAAGATATTAAATTATATTACATTACACACAGAAGTAAACTCAACTACAGTCCACTGGAGATGAACTCTTCTTCTAGATATATACAAATTGCACTCTTCTAGAGTTCCACTAGCACTCATTCAGTATCACTAAACTGTCAACTTGAATAGAACTTCTGAAATCTGATCTCAGACATCGGTGTCAGTACAGAAATGATTTGTTGTGAGGATGCTTTTCTGTCTGTGGATACTATTCTGTTGCATCACGCACCAGCGTTATAAGTGTGCAGGTAAATGCTATGCTGAGCTTTCTCACTTCATCTTCTAAATTCCACTTCCCTTGTGATTGTGAAGTCACAGTGCTAGGTAAGTTTTCAATTTGAGCACAAAAAAGAAAGTGATGGAGGCAGGGGGAGCCTCAGTAGAGGTGTTAGAACAGGGATCTGCTGGTAAAAAGCAGGCAACTCAACAGAGTCGAGGGAGTGAACACTCAGCTGTGGTTAATCTCCTCAGGGGGACTTTGGGGCAATATCCAGTTAGACTGGAATGTGAATGTGTGTGAGTCCAACCAGGGACTGGCATAGACTGTCTCTCACTCCTCCTGCAGAGAGCCTATGGTCGCTTCTCTCAGCAGTGTTATTTCTCCCCAGCACCCTATTAAAACTGCTCTCAACACATGGAACTGGCTTCGACTAGGGTAGACAAGCAAGTCCCCGGAGCCTAACCACTGACGCTTGAATCCAAACCACACAAGACCTCAGAGTACACAAGTGTTATACTGAAGAATTAACTTTGCCATCTACAGATGTAAGAAAGACTCAAGCCATAGGAGGAAAAATTAGTCAGAAATCAAAACAGGAAACTAACACAAGATGTGTCAATCCAAAGATTACTGAGATGCCCTACACATTAACAAGTACCTGTTGTCTTTGGTTATTTCTATCAACTAATGTCTCAGTCACACAGGGCTTGAGACCAGCCAGTGACCATCTGGCAGTGACCAGTTTTAAGGGTAATACCGTACTAGTTAAAAACTTTGAATACAATCAGTGTCCCATTCACACAGCGGCACAAACAATGGTCGCCCACTGCCTTGATTGCTAGCAAAATATAAGCACCTATAGCATTTAAATTGTTTTTTTTCTTTTCACTTAGCAAATAGGCAGCACTCTCTCTATCACCGTAGCTAGGAACCCAGTTTTAAATCTAAACCATTAGCAAGCAAATAATGTTTTATGAGCTTGAGTCAGTCTCTTTAGCTCTTAAGAATAATCTTCTAAAACAAAGAAGTCAAAAATTAGTACAATGTTTTAAAAATACTCTGAAGAAATTTTAGCAATTTTAAAATGGCCCTACATATAAAATGTGGTGTTTTAAAACAGTGGCTAAGGGTTTTACTCCCCATGAGTTCCTCTCAGTAAACTTCAGGGGGTGTATCTCTGTTTCCGCTGTGAATTACTCTAACTTCAGCAGATGGTAGTAATTTACAGAGGGCTACTCTTTGTGTTAAAGGCAGAGCAAACACGGTATAGTTTTTTTGTGTTTAGAGAAGAGTGTAATGCACAAATCCTTTAAAGTTTTAATACGGGACTGTGGGTCCATCAGTTAGTGACAGATGAGAAAAAGATTGGTACTGAAGCTTGTTATTTGAGACTTCAGAGAGTATGATATGAGAGTAAATGAAACATGGCTTCATATTCACAAGTTTGATTTTCTAAATAGGATTAATGTTCTGCATAAAAAAAGAAAGAAAGAAATTAAACATTACAATTTGAATGGGCCAGCCAAGCTATAAATAGATACAGGTGCCATATACAGTACCAGCCAAAAGTTTGGACACACTCAATATATACTCAATGCATATATCAGCAGGTAATCAAACTACCAAATCTTGTTTTTAGGTCTTCTACTCTTTAAAGCCATGGATCCCCAGGGTTTGTTACCCCCCTTGTTCAAGCATGTGGAGTGTTATGTAGAGCGATGTGTAGCACAGAAAGCATTCCCCTGCAGTTTACTGTAGGCTTGGCTGGGCATGGCAGATGTCTGCAATACTGCTCTGCTCTGAGTTGAGGGCTCCATTTCAAAGGCCTGTTTACTGGCAAGCCTTAATAGGAAGTGATCTTAAAGTGTTCCTTTAAACATGTCGGAGGCTAATGGTTTAATTTGCTCAGGGTATTGCTCTGTCTAATGAGATTTAGCATGCGCTCCCAACTGCACTGCTCAAACACTCATCTTTTGGAAAGAGAGACATAATCTCCTCATGTTCATTAATTACACATCATGTCTTTTAATTTTGTCACTGTCATTTTATTTACTTCTTGCTGTAGCACATTTGATTTTTTTTCACTGATGAGATTATTTAGAAAGCAAACTACAAAAATGGGAATAAAGTAATTTCCCTATGTTTTAACAAATAATATTTTGTTTTGCAGAAAAAAAAGCTAAATGCAGAAGTTCTTTTTTCACAAAGACTTCTAAATCCACGTCTTCCACATAGACATGGGCCCCTTTTACATGAGATCCAGTTGAAATCCAGTGGAAATTTTATTATTTTTTCGTTTTCATGTTCGAAACACTCTAGTTCCCATGTCAGGCCACAAGTTGGCGGTTTGTTTAAAGCAACCACATGTGCATCCAGTACCTCCCTTTAGCCATTTGCACGATGGAGAGCATTTCAAAAAAACTCCACTATAGAACCCGTTTTCAAATTGTGCCATTTCCAGGGACTCAAAAAAACGCTGTTGTCGTGTAGTCAAAATGCAACAGTCTTTCCTCTGTCCAATGTGAATGAAGGCAAAATGTCCAAATATTAGAATATGATAAAAATGATAAATCCAAATATGCAGTGTTTACAATTGATCACCACCAACAAAAGCTGGTTCCTGAGTGCACTGCCAAGTTGAAAATACTTGAAGTCACATGATTCAATCTTGGTTGGTGGTTCTAGGGACATAGAGGCTTTTGGTGGCAAACGGAAGTGGCATTTAGAGGTTTTTGACAACACATTGATAATTCAGACTAGGCAGTGACTGGTATTTGGATTTTGATGCAAAATTATATGATTAGCTTTTAGTACATATGGAAAGCATTTGCTCAATTTCGTTATCTTATTTTTGATGAAAGTGGCGTTTAGTGGCTTTTGCATCCGAACTCTTCATATGCATATATACAGTACCAGTCAAAAGTTTGGACACATTCACCCATTGTGTATGTGTTCAAACTTTTGACTAGTACTGCATTTGTAGGTTTGTGTTTCTAGTCTTGTTTCCCTTTGATTGTACAAAACACAATGTAGGTTTGTGACTTGATGATTACTTGTGCTTACATACAGTACCAGTAAAATGTTTGGACACGCTCGCCCATTCATATGACTAGGCGAGTGTGTCCAAACTTTTGAGTGGTTCTTTATATGATATATTAACAAGTTACTGTATTGCTTAGCAATATTTTAATGAGCTGCTAGACTTGAAGATTGCTTAGATAATTTGCTTGAGACTTATAATTTGTGCGTGTGTTCCTGTTTGAACATGTGTACACACACTACAAGAGTGCTAGGTGTAGGGCTAAACAATGATGGATTGGGTCCCACAGGTCTCTGGTGTGTTCATTTTCAGAGTCCAGCCGATGGCTTAGGTCATCCCAGGGATCAAAGGATACGACTGGATCACAGCAACATCCTTCCCTCTGGTCCAGGGTCTTACACCCCTCCTTGTCTCTGGATGAAGATAGAACATTGTCTTCTTCTGTCTGGCAGCTTTTTCACTTATCTTTCTCTGATGGAGAATGCCCTCCTGCACTCTTTGCCTGAGGCAAGCTATATTTCTGTCATTTTCATTCTGATTTGTTGACCATGTTATGGTGATGGTTTTACATCAAACTGTCCTCAGAGGCTGTTCATTTTCTGTATTTTGACAAGCTGTATTCAACTTTGCTTTAGTGAAAACACAATGCAGGGCATTAACTTTTGTATTTAAATACAATTTTGGTCAGAGATCGGCAGTGAATGTACAACAAAGATAAAATATAAATTCTTAACATCACTCTTAAAGTCACTGGTGAACCACTGAGGGATAGGATTAGGGTTAGTTTGTATATTAATTTGGGTGTTGGTGAGGTGAAAATCCCATACAAATTGATAGGTTTCAGCCCTAGCATAAAACTTTAACAGGTGATTAGGTGGATGTTAGAACTTAGATTGCAACTATTAAACAGTAGGCTACCTGTAGTTAATACCACTAACATACAGTACCAGTCAAAAGTTTGGACACACTTGCCCATTCATATGAATGAATGAGTGTGTTCAAACTTTTGACTGGTACTGTATAACTTATATTTATAATAGTATTCATCTCCAACACAAGTCATGGGGGTGACCTTTTAAGGGTTAAGGTTAGATTTCCACCTAGCCCTGAAATTTTCTCCTCTACTGAATACCTAAATGGGAATCTTATACACTGTAAAAAAGAATTTGTTCACTCAACTTGACTTTGTCAAGTAAACTTGTAGCTTTGACTGACTTCAGTTTTGAATATACAAAGCTACAAGAGCACTACACTTAAATTAGTTAGTAGTTAATTATTTAATAAATGAGTTGACCCAATATGAAGTTTGTTGACTTAACTTTTTGTATAAAATAATTTGGATTAAAAATGATTAGTTAGTTGAACTGAAAGCATGTAATTTGAACTTGATCAACTGAGTTCAGATTGTATGCTTTTAGTTCAACTAACTAATCCTTCAAACTTCAAAGCCATGGAGAAAACCAAACTTCTCCTGCCTGCCACTGACAGCAGACAGGAGGAGAAGATGACATTAAGCTGATGATGATGACGATGGTGGGCCCATTCTAAAAGACATGCAGAAACCTTTACAGCATCCACACTAATATAACTTTAACATCACATTTACAGAACCTCAGACAGTCATCAGCACAGACAGGCATGTGCATGTGCGCATGTTCTTGTCAAATCACCGACAGCCGTTTTTGTTCAGTGCAGCCGCTCTCCATCTACACTGTCGAAGCATTTGTTGGCAAGTGAGCACCAACCAGATACATTTACAAATATAACCACCAGCAGCAATGATTGGCCCTCAACGCCTGTGAGCCGCCTGCGCTGCGAACCGCCCGCGACCCGCCTGCGAGCCCCATGCGAGCCACCTGAGAGCCCCCTGCAAGCCATCTGAGAGCTACTGCTCCTGCCAAATGTAATCCCCACTGACAAAAGATGCAAATCTTTGCAATGATGGAAATGATGGCACTGTGGAGTCTATCTAGCTTTCTGTCTGTCTGTCTATAATTTTTCTACCCTGTTTCAACATAAATTTGATTCTCAGCATGTAAATTTTTGTTTGGATCTGTAGGGGGTGCTATTGAACCTATTGTCATGAATCCATAAATGTAAAGTCAGACTGGTTCAGTACATAAGAAAATAAAATTTCAGGCAAATTGCATAAAGATTGCGCAAACGATTGCACAATATGTTTTACAATGGTATGGTTTCTCCATAGAGACATAATGTGGACTTTGGGGTGTGTCCATGGCTGCTGCATGAAAAATGGGGCATGGGTTTGATTGAATTTTTCAATCATGATGGTGTACAGAATGTCTGTACCCAATTTCATACATTTCTGGGAAACTAAAGCTGTTGTTCTCCATGTAAATTTTCATTTCTTTATGTAGGGGGCGCTATTGTGGCAATTGCGATAGTTTCTCCATTTATGGAGTCAGTCTTGAGTCTGTACATAAGTGATTCCAATTTGGGACAAATCTTGTAAAGCATGTGCGAGTAATGGCAGGAAAGATGAGGCCGAAAATTGCCCAAATAAAGGCCAAATTCATCGGCCTGCTTTGACAAGATATTCTACAAAACCTTCAACAAACTTTGATGCCCTATTTGTCTAGATGATGCTGATCCATTTTGGTGTCACTGGGGCAAACGCCCTAGGAAGGGATTATTCAAATACGAGGTGTGCAAAATTGCTGACTCTGCAGATTTTTTGGCAAGCGAGCACCAACCAGATACATTTACAACAATCTCTGGACTGACAGTTGCTGGTTCAAAATGCCAAATACCCTTTCTGCAGAACAACGTGGAGAAGCAACGGTTGGTGCATTCATCCAATATTTGTTCTGACAGAGACAGCTAAATATCAAGAAGGGAAAAATGTATAATAAAGACTATATCCACTCACCAAAACTAACCACCGATTTAATCAAATTTGTACTGACGTTAAGCCAGCAGGTTTTGCAAGCTAGCTAACCAGCGTGCAAACTTATACTGCCAATAGCCACAATGAACTAAAGATGAAATATGTATTAAAAATTGTGGTGACTGACTGAGCACGAATGTGTAATGCTTCGGAATAAAAATGCTAGAAATACCTGATGATAATGTTTAGTCCGGCTTCTTAACCAACATGGCTGCCAGGTTCTTCGCTAAATGTCAGATGTGACGTGACTGTGAGCATTATGTGACCATGATGTCATATTAAGGGTGCATGAGTATTACATAAAATATGAATCCTAATGCGCTTTCTGCAGTTAAATGAATGGATTATTTTGAGTTTTTAAGTATTTTTCTTCAAGTTGATGTTGTTGTAACTCATCTTAGTTAGCTGAAATGGGCAATGAGTTCACTCAGCATAATTACATGAGTCCATCTGACTAAAACTATATATCCCTTTTTACAGTGTAACAGAACTGGATGGCCCACAGACATGTAAGAGATTATAGATACCTTTGTCTAGTTTTTCTACTACCTTCTATGCCATCATAGGTTGTGCTTAACATTTTGGCTTAATATTTTATACTACCACATCTTAGCTAATTGGATTCCATGCTATCAGCCATTTTGAGGTATGAATTTCCCACCATTTTTTTCAATATTCACAACAACAAATACTGTTTACCAAACAGAAATTTATATTTTAACCCATAGATGCACAAGTGGGTCAAAAATGACCCGTTGAGTTCGTTTTCTTGCAGTATCTTTGTAGTGAAAAATTGTTTTAAGTTCATATTCCAGGTATTCCTCAAAAAAAATCACGCCATTTAAAATTTTTTTACTTTTCTTTTCTGCATTTTACAAAATTTAAGTTTTATATTACTACCCCAAGGTTTCACAGTTTGTTCAAAAATGACCCGGATACATTTCCAAAGGAATTTCATGGGAAGTTTTGATTCATATCAACAGTGACTATCAAAAATATATATTTTGTGGACCACACAGAGGGTCACCCCTTAAGAAGATTATTTTACACTGCAAGAACTTATTTTAGTATCATTTTCATTTTTTTACATCAGAAATGTGTGTGCATTCATGACAATTATGTAAAAAGAGTAAGTTTTTCTTATCATATGTAATTAAATTTGCATATTTTATACAGTACCAGTCACTCATGTGTCCAATATTTTTGACTGGTACTGTAACATTACTGTATCTAATGTGCATCTCTGTGTATGCGTCTGTGTGTTGTGTGCAGGCATGTGTGGTTACAGTAGTTATAGCTACATACAATCTAACAGGGAGATGATGAAGAGAAGCCAGTATGGGATATAATACAATATAATAGTGAATTACAATAGTCCATACTAGAAGTAATAAATGCACAAATTAGCTTTTCATCATCATGACATCTGAGACAGGATGTTTCTCATTTCAGATAAATGCAAAAAAGCAGTCCTACATATTTGTTAATATGACAAATTTATCCTGGTCAAAAATAACTCCAAGATTCCTCACAGTGTTACTGGAGGCCAAGGTAATGCCATCCATTTAGTGTGTGTGTGTGTGTGTGTGTGTGTGTGTGTGTGTGTGTGTGTGTGTGTGTGTGTGTGTGTGTGCAAAATGGATGTTGACATTTTTCTGTTGTTGCTGTTGTGCATTTTTTTTTCTTTTCAAAATATTGAAAAATAAAGAATATTTCAAATATGAAATCCTTCTTGTGTGGACCAAAGTATAATACAAAATATCAAACAGATGATTACTCTTCACCAAAATGACAAAAATGGCATAAAAACACATTGAATCTAAGAAGGGTGATTTTTGACCTACTTGTGAAAAAGTGTAGGGTCCAGTCACTTGTGCATCTAAGGGTTAAGGCTAGCATATTGCACAGCATCACTAAACCCAGTGTGTGCAAAGTATAAGGTGTGCAGGGCTACCTTCTGAAGCATGTCTAATGTGTTATTTTCACCAGATTTCATTAGAAAATTTCATGGGACTCACCAACCCTCCTTGGAAGCTTTCCCATCTGTCCTTTGCCTTTGCTCTGTCTGGTTCCCATCTTATCAAGTGAAGTATGTGCAGGGTTAAATGCTGGAGATAAGCTTGTCTGGGTAAAACTCCATGAAAGGGAGCAATAGGATTATGGTGTCCATGCACAAGTCTCAAGCAAACCTCTGTGAAATGGATTGCCCTTATTCACATCTGCTTTTCATCTCTTTGTGTTCTATCTATCTATCTATCTATCTATCTATCTATCTATCTATCTATCTATCTATCTATCTATCTATCTATCTATCTATCTATCTATCTATCTATCTATCTATCTATCTATCTATCTATCTATCTATCTATCTATCTATCTATCTATCTATCTATCTACAGTTGTGGTCAGAAGGTTACATATAAGCATCATGGGCTGGAAGTTGTGGTGATTTGGGGTTTTTAGTGATTTTCTTTGAACTGTTCTTTTCCATGGTGGAATGATTGTACAGTATACATCTTTAATGACCTTAAAAACAAGAATTGGGTGTGCAAGTTTATATTTTTTTTGGATTTTCTCTAATTTATACTGGATCAAAAGTGTACATATACACTGAATAGCTGTAGCTGAAATATACACATAAAGCCTTGCTAATGTTTGTTTAAATGTCCCTTAGGAAGTTGCACCTTGACCTGACACTTTTGGTAGCAATCAGCAGTCTTCTGGCATAATTCTGGCTGGATATTTGACCACTCTTCTTTGCAGAATTGGTAGAAATCATTTAAAATGCTTGGTTTCCTGGCACAGACCCAGCCTTTAAGATTGGTCCACAAATTTTCAGTAGGGTTGAGGTTGTGGCTTTGGCCAGGTTGCCAACTCTTTAAAAAAAATCCTGGAAACACTCCTGCAGTCATTAAAGAAGCTTGTTATTACTCCTATGATAAAAATGGAGGTAGCATTGTTGGAATCCATAAGCTCATCCTGCCGAAGGTCTGATGAGCTTATGCCATGGTGTCCGTCATCCATCCATCTGTCTGTCCGCCCATCTGTCTGTCCGCCCACAATTCACAAGAATACTCCTCCCACAGCATTGGTCAGAAATTAATCAAACTTTCACACAATAATCACCTTATGGGTTTTGACCCAACTTGTGCTAAAAGTCAAGGTCGCATTTGTCATTTCATGGGCACTTTTCCATTTTCACAAGAATCGCTATTCCTAGAGTATCGGTCAAATCTTAGTAAAACAAAAATTAATTTTTCCTGGATATGAATGTCTATGAGCCTCCTTGACTTCTTCGTGGATTTTAATTCTCAATAGTTCAATTAGTGCAATACAGCCAACCAATGGCAACAAAACTTTCTTTCTGTACTTCACACATTACATAACCTGTGAATTGTAATGGACCATGAACTGGATGACTAGTGTATACTGGCTCAATAACAAAGCTTCAGTACAGTGTTGAGTATTTATTTTTTTGCATCCTACTCTGGCCTGATGACTTAACTCAGCTGATTCCTATCAAGAAAATAAACTTATCTGTGTGGCCATACTGTTGTTGAGTTGGTACTGACCGATTTTGGGGATATTTTTTGGGAGCAAATTTTAATAAAAATAGGTTAAGGGGTTAACTGGCTGTTGGCGACCTTCAGTGTAATCTTTTATAACATTTTGCATAGAAAATTATTTTTATATGCACTTGTTAATTTTGAGGTTTGTGGCTATTTTTTTCTTTTATCTTTTTCTTTTATCTCCTTGTTATGTTAACTTCTTGGATGCTGATTCCAAAATTTGACAAACTATGAGCTGTAATATTTAAATGTTTTGAACCAGGAAAATGTATCAGGTGAGAGGAACACTAATTTAATAAAGCTACTGTCCAGACTGACTTAAAACAGACAATATCAGCAATTTCTTTAAAAAAATAAAGATTCACAAACCATTCTTGTACACATATCCATGCAGGTAAATTAAGTCCACTTTGAGTATTTGCAGTATACCAAGGTCTCCTGCTAATGTTAAGCATTTGTGTCACAAGATGATCTATAACTTGTTCTATCAGTGCCCTCTTCACAGCATGGTGCAGAAACCAAGCCAAACTAGCCCTTCTCTATGTACCCTGCTATCTTTAAACTGAAATATTGTGATTATTCCCCTGGCTCAGGGGAGACTAGCTGTAATCGCCAGACAAATGATGTGGAAAAGCAATAAAAAGCCGCTCCCAAGAGACTCTTCTTGCTGGCCGAGTGACACAGACCATGAGGGATATGAGCTGCCGATGTGTCTATGGAGAGTGATCCAAGTTGTAGCGCAGCATTACCTCAGAAGCATAGATCTGCACTGCTTAAAGGGGATTTGACTAAACAAATGGCAGCATATGGTAGATGAGAGAGTGGAGGCGAGTGGAGAAAGGGAGAGGTGGCATTGTTTTCAGAGAGAAAGAAAGCATGGGTGCAGTGGTGGTGGTGGTGGTGGTGGGGTGGGGGTGGGGGTGGGGTCTGTGTCTCTCCTCCCCTATTCAATCTTTCATTATGTTGTCACACTCTAGCTGCGTGCTTCCAGTAACACTTTAATTAGCCTCCATGAGTTTAATTGTGCATGTATGTCTGCCAGCTTGTTTTGCTGTGTAAATCTGTCTTGTTTATTTTCTCCCATTCTGAGGATTGCTGGTGCTGCAGGATACCCTGTGCACCTTCACATTTACTCAACATTTCTGATTTTGTCTGCACATACTGCTGTAAGCAGAGGATGCTTTAGCCATTAACACTAGCTTTGAGAATGCCTTTTTGTGTGTTAAAATTCCTTTCAAATAGGAGATTAGTATTTTGTGAAAAAGGACTGAATCAAGCTTTCTTTCTTTCTTTCTTTCTTTCTTTCTTTCTTT
>JASGAU010405802.1:0-29588 GCA_030220045.1 Australoheros facetus
TGTGTGTGTGTGTGTGTGTGTGTGTGTGTGTGTGTGTGTGTGTGTGTGTGTGTGTGTGTGTGTGTGTGTGTGTGTGTGTGTGTGAGAGAGACAGAGAGAGAGAGAGAGAGAGAGAAAGGGAAACGGGATTTGAGATCTATATTGAAACTGCAAATAGCTTTTAAAGATTAGTGATGGGCACAAGGAGGTGACAGCAATGGGATGTGTGAAAAGTGGATTGCCCCTCCCTACTGTGACTATTTTGATAGCAGTAGGGTTGACAAGCATCGACTTGATTGTGAGAAGGCAATGTGCGCTGAAAAGCCTTGACAAGTTTCTTTGAGGCATGTACAGATCTTTTGGTGACTGAAAGGAACACAAATCAGGATTATGTATTACATAGCCATATTCAAACAGCTGGCATTAGGAGCTCTGAAGAGTCTGTTGTTCAAGGATGCACCTCCCTCTCCCTCTCCCTCTCTCTGTGCACTGTAATTACCCAGATCTGCGCTTTTAGAAAACGATTTTTTATAAAGGCACGCAATCATGGCCTGAATACTCACGGTACAACCTACTGCAAATGTTTCCGAGACTACTTAACAAGCAAATCTTTTAAATTTGCCTAAAAATGGAACTTTGTCATTTTAATTTAAGGCGTCTAATTTTCTATAACAGCACATTCAGCTTTGTTGTGGGAGGACGAGAGTACACCCTGTACCCTGTACTTATTTAAACCGATCACCATGGTCATCGCAGGCTGTGTAGTTGCTCTGTTGTCAGAGATGTGTCTCACTCTGCAGCATTTGTCAGGATTAGACAGGAGTAATCCCTAACCAAACTCCAGAGGATGTAATTTGGAGATATGTGCTGGAACTGAAACTGTGTCGGCTTACTCCCACAAACCCCCATCTTCCACCCCATCTGAGCCATCTAACTCCTTTCTGCCAGCCCTCAGACATTTCCAATATTTTGAAATGATAGAAAATGTAAAATACGGACACGGAAAAGCTGAGAAAAGTGGAGAAGTGCCCTTCAACTCACTTTCTCACTCCAATTCTGAACAAACCCTCCTCCAGGCAGGTGAGGTGCTCATGATGTCAGGCCCCATCACTGATATCTGTTCTAATATCCCTCAACACTTGGCTGTCACATCACCACCCACCATTAAGTCATCGCATGTGTCCAACACTGGGGCCGATCTGTGTGCTCTGGCCCACTCCCAACCCAATGCCTTTATCATACCCCAACCTCTCTGTGACAGACAGGACTGATCTCCCCTGCAGCAACCCTCCACCCTGCCAGTAAAAGGACAGCAGTGGAAAAAGCCCCCCAGGGCCCACTGAGGATGGACTCATGAATCAAACATGCGCCCGAAGCTTCCTTCTTATCACCGAGGTCAGCCCAGGCATTAATACGCCATGGCTCGGGGGAGCTACCTACTGTGACCTCCCCCAGTTTCCCTGAACAGAAGGGCACAGTCCTCAGGAGCCGGTACAGTGAGAGAGGGCCTCCCTCCAACACAGTCACTTCACATTAAGTCGACACAATGAGAGAGGGGGGCGACAGAAAAAGATAGAAATGAGAAGGGACAAAAAGAGGTGCAGAAATGAAGCATAAAAGTGTAAATGGACAAAGAAGGAGAGAAAAAGAAAAACAATATTCCTTGGTACAATGTTGGGCAGGGAATAAAACGTGGGTAAAATCGACTGTGTATACAGACCCTTTCAAACACCACCAATCTTCATTGGCCAGACGGGGTGTGATATATGTGACTGTCTGCCAGCGTAAATTAGGCAGTCCAGCCCGCTGTGTGGTAAAGCATGACGGGGCCGGACAGTGCACTAACTCAGGCGGCCTGGTGCCATGCGCACCAGCTTCTCTCTGCTTTGCCGTGCCATAAATCACCAGCTGGGGGAAATGAATCGCTGTCCGTCCGAGCTGGATGCACCAGCTGGCACCACCATCACCTGACCAGCAGGAGCCTGTGCCGACACTGGAGCGGCTGAAATCAAGAAAAATGAGGCATGGAGGCAGACGGAGCCATACCCCTGCACTCTCTCATTAGTCTCCTCTGGGCTTCCTCCACACTGAGCTCGTCTGAAGTGAAAGGGCACACAAAATATATTTCAGAGTGTCACCTGAGGGGAGGGGAGGGGGGGGGGAAAGAGGAAGAAATGATCACCCCTGGTCTCCTCACAAATCTATGTAGAACTGAACTGGCAGACAGCATTAGTGTTTCTGAACACAGAGCTCTAAGAGACAGCAGGAGGGACCGCAGCTCGGGGAAAAGAAGAGGCAGCGTGTGGGGGACAGCTTTGTGTTCACTCTTATTTAATGGAGTTATTTTACTGAAAGTAATGACTCAACCCTATTGGGGATTCCACTCTGCATTCAGATGTAGTTAACGGAAAAACATGTTGATGAATAGATTTTCACTTTTCAATATTGCTGAGTTGCTAGTGGAGAGCCCACTTATATGCTGACCGCTGCGATTATGAGAAGCCGTGTGGGCGTCAGAACTGAGGCACTCATCAGGAAAATGGGTTGAAATTACATCAATACAGCCACACAGAGCATTGGAGAGATCTAAAATAATATATACTTGATCCTCTACTATGGACATAGGGTTGCTGTTTACCTCTGATGTTCAGAACTATGGATTCAAAACATTTTTTTTCACTAATCGCTACCTCATGTTGAGGAAGCAACAACTTTGCAATGAAAGTCACAGATGGATACAGTTTCATTATGAAAATAGGGCAGTGTAAATGAACAGGTGCTGCCTAAATTGCCATTAAATTTGAGCCTAGTGATACAACACTGGGTAGCTGCGTATGATTGGCAAGGCCAATTTCCTGTGAACCCCCACAGCAGTTTTAGGCTAAATTTCATTGGTCCTGCTGTAGTCCTGTGGAGGAGCAAGTCAATCACTGTCTCAGACATAGAGGATTAGCTCCTCTTTCCTGCTCAGATGAATTTGCCCGTCATGCTGTGGTGATGAATGGCAGGAAGGCTGAGGAAATGTACTGTGGCCTCATTGGAGGTAGCAAGGTGAAGTGTGGCCTGGCAGCCTGCCCCATGCTCGAACCTCACCCCCACAAACTCCAGGTGCACGCTCACATATCTGCAGCCAGCTCATCAGTCGGCTGGTCAGTCAGTAATAAACCGCAGCATCAGTTTGACATCTGTTTTGACAAGGAAGTTGATTCCATCAGCCTGTCCCAGAGTCCCTGGATACAGCAGATAGTGTCCACTGTGTCTCCTCCATTCAAATGAAAAGGGTATATTTAAAGGTCAGCATAGTTTAAACTGCCTGTGCCTACCTGCTGCTTAAAAGCAATACGTTTATCTTGTATTGGGTAAAAATGCATTAAAGTTAAGCTCAACTCAACTCCATTTTTATGATAATGTAATTACAAGCAAGCAAGCATGGTTTTATTATGCACTGGTGACAGGATATCAGCTCCCTTTCATCAAAACATTCCCATCATGCTTCTGTGGATGTGGCTCAGTGGCAACAAAAACAACTGCTCTCCATTTCCTGTCCTCTTCTCTGCAGCTGTTACTGTCACCACCTTCCACCCCCAACCCTACCCTCACCACACCTCCTCCATTTCAGCTGTAATCATGTAGCCATGCAAATGCTGTGCACTGAGAGGTTCATGTTGCCCTCTCTGGGACATCATTCCCAGCTGCCTGAGCCCTTGAGCTGACCACCCAGGGGAGGGAGAAGAGGAAGTCATTACTGCTATCACAGTCAGGCACAGTCCCTACACTGCCAGACAGCCCCTCCAACTCATAAAGTCCTTGACGACTTCACTAAAACATCCAATTTCAGTCGGACCCCATTTATAATGACAAATAGAAATCAATCAGTCTAACCACTGCACACTCCTCCTGAATCTGCCTGCTTATTTGACTGCCCAAAATGGCACAGGGAAAAAAAAGGAAAAAAAAGGATTTTTTTCCTCCCCCCCTAACACTGGTATCCTATCCACATCTCCGGGATATTCATAATTCATCATCTTCGATTCCTGACATCTGCCACTGATTGTGCCGACGGGTTGGCTGGAATTAGCCACTCCTGGGAGCAGCATTAATGTGCTGGTAGGCTTGCACATGCACTGCGGCTGGGGAGGGGTTGCGGGGTTGGGTGGAGGATTGAGGCCGAAGCGGCAGGAGCCTTTCACACTCCTAATGTGTAATTAGGAGCCATTTTGGAGTGCTGCCTTTCTCCACTGAAATTAGCTGCCTTTTATTAATCAGGCAGACCAGTTCAATGGCACGATGGGTCTCCCTATAATCTAACACAAAATGTTGTTCTTAATTACAGAGGGGGAGAGACAGCACAGAGAGGGGCTGCAACTCCTGCATGATCCCCTAGGGTTCAATTTCTTAGCTGCAGAACACATGCAAATTGAACATTTACCACAGCATAACAGTCCACATGCTGTGCTAAAAATAATAGTCGATAGATTATCAATTATTCTTCCAACATAAGCATGACAGCCCACACTTGGCATGCTTTACATAATGCGAATGCACCTTATAACAAGCATACAAAGACTAAAACTCTAAGAGCTACACAGTCCATGAAATAATTTGCATTTGCTGAATGTCAACTCCACTTGAATGAGAGATCATACGTTATTATGTGATTACAAGCACTGGTCCTCCTTTGGAGAGTTAAGTGCTGTGACCCTGACCACGCTCATCAGTGCTGATGCCCTCATGACTACAGATGAGGACTAAATACTTCGCTGTTCAACCTCAATGGTGGCAATTTCTTTCTTTCTTTTTTACTTTTCATTACACATTTAACGAAAGCGATCACAAGTACACAAGGATGTGATAGGATGAAATCAGCTGCGGTGCCAATGAGTATGAGTACCACACCCATATGTGCAAAATAATATATGTTTATACACCAGAGAAAAATACTACATATGATTAAATGCTTCACAATTTCACAGAAGACTTGGGCAGGACTGTAAAGCGTCCACTTCAGTACTCATTTTGACTTCACATGTATATGTGTAAAGTTTTGTGACTATATCTTGACAAAATTTGTCTGCAGACAGACACACAATTTCCAAATATTACAGGACCTAGTACTGAACACCATCTTTATGGTAGCTTCTTGTATAAAAGCAGGAAGAAGGGGAACCTGCAAATGCCCAATCATCAAGCTAGTAATCATTTCTTAAACTATTAAATGAACCGACTGTTAATTTAAAAAACATTTAAGTTGTTCAAGTGTTGAGCTAATCATTCGGATTCAAGGAAACATCTTCTACATTAATAAACATCCTCACTGAGTTAAACTCCTTTATTTGCTGCATCAAAAGTGTCTCGTTTGTTGGTTTCTTACTCTTAAGAAATCCTCCCTTCCATAACAGTCCCAGATTTGGTTGGCTAATTTAGGAGTTGATTTATTTCGCAATTCTTTAAAATTGCTTCCCCCCACAATATTATCCTCCTGTAAGTGAATGCAATCATGCAAAATTGCCACTTTTCTGTTTCTAGTGTTTCACAAAGCCCGATGCATATTTATGAATATTGTTGTAGTGCCAGCTATCCCTATAATCTTCTTAGGAAATGCACAAAAAACTATGACCAAATCCTTAAAATGGCTACTTGACAAAAGTTTCTTTTACTACCAAGAGCCCTAACTGCTGATTAACAAACAATCATCACACAGAGATGGCACACTACTAATGTGAAGTGGATGATAAAGACCCCCTCTTGTCTCCTGATGGTAGTGCAGCAGGGCTATCACATCACTGAGGTCATCTCTCGCTGCAAGGCCAAGACCGATTTAGCATTCGGCATAGTGGCTGAATGAGAGGATAGCTTGTCACTCAAGCCTTATTGATGGAATCCAGAACAAAAAAATTAGATGCAGGGTCAATGAGTGAAGGTCCTGGCTTATCTCTGCTCAGCTTGAAACTGTGTCCAGTGGAACAGAAGCTGTCACACAGGGTTCACACAGGCATGGACAGCAATTCTGAGAAATGGAAAATTGTCAACACAATTTATGGCTATTCAAGAAGTGAAAGCCAAACTGTGACTGATTTATACAACACCGCTAAACATGTGAAATGTGCAAAGGGAGCCAGAGTCGTTTAACTTTGGAGCAGCTATGTCAAATAAAAGGAATGTCAATTTAAAAAGAAAGGAACAAACAAAAGAAATGATTATTACAGTGATCGATAATCATAATAAAAAGTTAAAATTAAGATGTAAAAACAGGGTGTTTGTGCTTGTGACAGCTCTGGCCAAAAGCATTCTTGTTTTCTTGTATACACTAATGTGCAAAAGTCTTGAGCCGCTCCTTTAAATTTTGTTTCCAACGAGCCAGACTGTCATGTACAGGTGGTGTGGTGAGGAGGGTGGACCCAAATGGAGAACTCCAAAACAGGACTCAATGCAGTTTATGGTTTATTTACAGAAGTGATCCAACACATACAAAAACTAGGTAAACTTAACAAAACTGAAGTTGACAGAAAGACAGCAAAACTGAAACAAAACCACAAACTAAGAAACTACACAAAAAGGAAATGAACATAAAGATATAACAAAACATAACCAAAAAAGAACACAAGACACCGCGCCATCGGCCCAGGATCGTGAACCAGACTTTTTTGCAATTTGTTTTTTAAGTTGTCTTGAGCAATAGTTCTCCAGGTTTTCTGAATGTCTTTCAGTTTTTCTTTGGACATTCATACATTAATTATAACATTTCATATTTTCACAGAAAGGATGTTTTTAAAGCCACATAAAATTTGCAAATTTTGTTAAAAACTCTGATCTGTGAATCATTCAAGCAGAAAAAAAAGACACCTAACTCAAGGGATGATTCAGTGTTGTGTCTACACAGACAACGTAGAAAAGAACCAATTTTAAATGAAATGTTCCCATTTCTTGAGTTGAATCTATGAAAAATGCCAAAGATAACACAGTTTGGCAGGCATAAAATAGTATTTTTGCACCAACAAGGTGATTCCCAAAGTGCTATTAGCTGAAACCTTGGCACATCTCAGCATTGTGTGCAATGTGTCCTTAAAAAATCTGAGAAAACTGGACAAGTGGAGGACAAAAGAAGAAGGGGCAGACCTATAAAAAAAAAAAACTACAGCAGCTTAATTGTTTCTGAAAGTCATGTCATGAAGAAACTGGAAAAAAAAAATTCCAGCAAAGACCTGACACAGGACCTGAAAGATGAATTGGAGCATTCAGCTGATCCATCTACTGTTCATTGAAGCCTCATCAGAAATGGTCTCAGTGGAAGGGTGGCTGTCAAGAAGACATTCTTATTGAAGGGAAACCGGAAGAAAAGGCTGAGGTATGCCAAATAACACAAGAACTGGACTGAAAATCAGTGACAACAATGACAAACAATTGAGTCGTAAATCCAAATGTGAAATTTTTGGTTCAAATCATCTTCAGTATGTACAGAGGAGGTCAGGGGAGAGGTACAACAGTGAGTGCCTGCAGCCATCTGTAAAACACGGTAGAGGCTCTGTCATGGTTTGGGGCTGCATTTCAGCCAATGGTGTTAAACATTTTGTGTGAAATGTTGCTATAACTAATGTATGAAATGTCAGTTATGTTTCAAAACGTGTCCACAGAAATGGAATTCATTGGGGTTTTTTTCTCATATATATATATTTTATTTATTTTATTTTTTATTTTTTTGAGAAAAATAACTTACATTTCATACATTAGTTAGTTATAGCAACATTTCACACAAAATGTTTAACAGGATAAAATGATTCATTAAATTTTATGCAAAAGGTCAAAGATCCAGTCTGGGTAAGCAGCACTTTATTGCAGTAGCTCACTGAGGAAGAACTAATTTTAACTACCTTATAAACTGGGCTGTTTATCTTTTGATTGGCCACAGCATAAAAATTACTGAAACATGAAGTAAACAACATTGATTACCTTGTTACAATGGCACTCGTCAAGGGGTGGGATATATTACAAAGCAAGTAAATAGCATTCCTGAAGCTGATGAATAGAGATCAGGTTAAAAAAACTTGGGGAAGCATAAGGGTTTTAGCAACTTTGACAAGGTCCAAATTATGATAGCTAGACAGCTAGTTCCAAGCACCTCCAAAACAGCAGGCTTTATCAATATCCAATATCCAGAAGTTAGTAACTATCAGGTTTTTTGGGGGTTTTTTTTAGAACAAGCAACAGGGTCCTGTGTGGTCAAGGCTCACTGATGTGTGTGGTGAGTCAAGGCTGTTCAGTTAAATAAAAGGCTGGTTACAATGGAAAGGTGTCAGCGCCCACAATGCACTAATCTGTTGCGTACGGGGTTACGTAACTGCAAACCGCAATAGTGCCAACGATGACAACTATCCACCACATAGAGTGGAACAATGGACAAGTTGGCGTCAGAACTAAACCACAGAAAAATGGAAGAAGTTGGCTTTGTCTGATGAATCGCCTCTTTTTTTTTTCTTTATAATCACGTGTGTGTAATTGTGTGGCTCATTTACCTTAAGGAGAGGGCAGCTGAAGGAACTATGCAAAGAAGGCAAGCTCTTGGCAATGTTTGACTCAGAAACCTTGGGTCCTGGCATCTACATGCACATTATGATGACGCATACTACCTACCTGAACACTGGGAGCAGATCACATACATATCTGAAAGCAGCGTCCTCTTTCAGCAGAATAATGCATTCTGCCAAACTGTAAGAAAAATGTTCAGAAATAGTTCTAAGGAGCAAAAAAATGTGGATTAGCCTTCAAATTCCCCAAATCACAATTAAATCTGTGGCATGTGCTGGAAAAACACATAACTAAAGAGTACAGCATACCTAGAGGCAGAAATCAGGGTTTTGTCAAAGCTCAAGTTACAAAACAAGAGGTTTTGCTTTATTAAAAAAAAATGCTTGTCTTTAAAAATATGTCAGTAATTGGCATCAAGTATTTTTCAATAAACCTTACTTGTATGGCAAATGTATTACCTGAACTTGCAATAAATTATTATATTTACAGAAATAGGCTGTGAGCACAACAGTGACATATTATCACCTCTCAATTAGCAATTACACATTTGCTAGATCCACACCAAAATTAGCATTCACTTAGAGTCCTATTTATATCATCAAAGCAATATAAATCCCATATTTACTTTCTCTTTACATTCTTAGAGTATTTTGCTAAAACGAAAAAAACCCCAAAAAAACAAAAAAAGATTTACATTGAAGTTAAAAAAAATTGTGGTAGATTAAACTGAGAAAAAGGGTGGCAGTTGTAATGCTATAATGCTAAGCTACACGATGCAACAAAGTTCTGCAAAGTCCTGATAGATTTCTTTGGGTTCTTCACAATACTTACCATTCACAATACCAGCTGATAATATGTTATTATAAAATGTTGATCAGCATAGAGGATTTAAACTTCCCCCATTAAGATCTAATCACTTTTAGAGTTCTCTTCCAAATTATAGTCATTACAAGATAAGATCAGCTTATACCAACCTTCTGTCCACTGATCAATAGCAGTCAGTGAATTTAGGAACAGGCTCTAAATCTTAGAGGAAAAAGTGGAAGAAAAAGTCACTATAAAGGCAGAAGTAGCACTGTAGCAGTTGGAGTGTTATAATTAGCATTCAGAGTGAAAGCAGGATTATGTGACCATTGGCAGAATTTCTAAGTTCTGGCCCAATGGACAGAGAGTAAACTCCACAGGGGACTCCCCAGGGAGCAAGGCATGCTGGGTTTGAGAGGGGTTATTGGACTGTGCTGTCTCTCTGACTGTGAGCCACTGGGGACCAGAGCAGAGGTGCCTGATGGTGCACTGAAGCCTGAGTGTGACACCTGGGCTGTCTGTCACGGCCACAAACACTGACAATGTGACACTTGACAGGATAGGAGTTGAGGCTGCAACAGCTGAAGTCAAGACCCGGCTGACAGTAAGGATGAGAGGCGTGCAGTTCAACTCAATAATTTCCCCGACACACTTAAATCCAAGCCTGCTTGTCTCCTTCCTCCTTTCTCTTTCTTCTCCTTTCTTCGATGTTCATGGCCCTTTAAATAAATCAGGGTCCTGAGGAGGCTGAACCCATCAATTAGAGTCGTCTGATGAGATTGGTGTGTATTAATCAACAGTGTGAGGCGTGTGACAGGCTGAGAAGCGACAAGATGAAGGGCTGCACAGCCAGAGAGCTTTAAGAGGAGCTCTGACGAACAGGCTCTTAAGATGAATTTCCCAGTGTGCATCACTAAACTAAACTGATATCCAATTATGTTTCCCACATCGACAAGCTAACCGAGCAGCTGCGAGCAGCAAAGGCTTGCAGTGTCAGAATTGGCCAGGCGCGAGGCAGAGAAACTCAGGACCTTGAAGGAGATGTCACAAGGAGGCTGGAGTCAGTCGCTTGAGTGAGCGATGGTCCACACGCTTGCCTGAAAGCATGACATTGCCGAAGGGGGAAAAACACCATTTTATCATTCAGTGCGATTCGCACCCTCTCTCCCTGTCAAACATGCCATATGTCCCCGTCACAGGTCGTCTTGCTGGCTTATCGAGTGTGACAGGGCTATTCACACACTGCTCCCAATCAGACACCATCTCCTGCAGAAAAAAATCACCACTATAGCACAGTGACGGGCTGTCAAGCAGAGGGCACCAACGTCCACAGGGCCTTGGCTGAGAGTCTGCCCATCTGGGGGAAGGGGGCAAAGGCCAGAGGTTATGAGCTCAGGCGTCCATACATGGTACACCTCGCACAGACTCACAGTGTTGGCACTCCTGTCATAATTCAGTCTGCAACAAAGCCAAAATCAGTTTTAATTAAAATTGCATTTGTTCACGTTAAGTTTTAAGCACTGAAACATTTTCATGTGGAGAAAAAGACATTTTTCAGACTGTTTCTAACACTCTCTTTAAGTGCTCTGTGAAATAAATATGACTTGGCATTTCACTGGATGATGCAGATCATTGTGACTGTGGAACAGGTTATTTGCCTGACAGGAAACAAAAGTACTATGTAAACCTTACCTGGGACTTCGCACTGGGATGTGGTTGCAAGGCTATTTTCCTAACCACTACATCACACAACCCTATATGTGCAATGCCAGTTTGTGGCTACAAGTGAGCAATGCATATTTAGGGCGCACAATCTGATGCTTTGAAGAGTTGCTTCTCACTTCTTGGAGTCTGCAAATGTTTACTTTGATGCCAAAGAATCTCAGTGGTACTTAGCCACTTGGCTCCAAACACAATGACACTGCAGATGCTGAATATATTCGCTAAGTGAGCAATCAGTTGCAAAGTGGGCTGAAAATTACACTTATCCCCCCGTGATGATATGCACAGAGAAATAAATCAGAGCGCAAGAGAAAAAGCAGTGGGGCAAGGGGGAGAAGTGGTATCACCTGATCTGCCTTATCTTAAAAAAGGAGCGGGATGTGGCAACTCAACTCTTCAGAAAAAGAGATAGAACCCTCCTGGCACATTTTTATAAGAAAGATTTCTGTGAAATGATTGCTAATCTATGCAAAAAAGCAATCAGTGGCTCATTCATAATGCATGAGCAACGAGATACCAATTTTGCAACGCTTTCGGATTATTAGATGTTATCGTGAATGCAGCAGATGAAATATGAACACTCCTACCTGGCCAATTGTAATTACATGACTGCAGCAGTCCAGAGATACACGACGAGAGGGAAAATGTGAAGAAAGAAACATACAGAGAGACAGACAAACCATCAGATAGAACATCCATTACCATCTGACTGCAGATAGCTCTAGATGGGAATATTTGTTTCTAACAGCTTTATGTATCCATTTGTGCCATAATTTATCAACCTAAAAGCTGTAGTTTTAAGTACATCTGGCTGACGTTTTAATGGTCCATCAATCACATGGTGTCATGTGATAACATTTCGAGATCATCCGCCTCCCTGAGCCTCTGAGGAAAACAAAAAAAAAAAAAGAACTGAATCCAATAAATTGGCTCCAATCCCAGGGAAATGATGAGAACCTATTTTGAATTCAAAGCAAGTTCAAAGTATGAATGTTAGATAAGCTGCTTCTCAAATTAATGCAAATCAAATTTCATTTAGGATGTTTTTGTTCTATATAGACCCTCATGTACTGAATATATTTCTGTGCCAGTATCTAAGCCACAGTTAAAAGCCTGAGAAAAAAAAAAATTCCTGTTTGGATTATTGGATTCAGATTATTTCATGAATTAATGCAATGAACTCTCAAAGCAGAATGCCTTACTTGTGCAACAGCCCTACATGCACTCTGATCACAGAAATAATAATAATAATTTAAGTAATTCAACATATCTTTACTTGGTTACAAAAAATGGTCTTAAACATTACATGTTTGACAAAATACTAGATGTGCCTTTTTTATTTTCCATTCAAGCAATACAAACAGAGTTACAAACCTTGACCTTACCAGTCTAAACAGAGTGCTTCCAACACAACCTCACATTCATCCAGCCCCATATGAGCCCGACTAGCATGTAACACAGCTTCTTTTCTTCCTTCTTCTGTTTAAAAATGTAAAAAAAAAAAAAGGAAGAGAGAAAGAAAAAAGAAAGCCAACTCTTTTTTTAAACTCAAGTGTTAACGTGTCTGGATAACACCTGGAAGCCTTGTGAAAAGCGCTGACAGATTTCATACTTTTACATTCAGGGCAACTTCGACACAAGGGATTTGCTCTTAAAACGGAGCACAGCAAGGATGAAGGGTGGTATAAAAATCAATGAGGCTTTTCAAAGGCAACATGAAAAACCAGCGCCTTAGCCTGCAATTAAACAAGAGCGCTCCTGGCACTGAGGGATGACAGAGTACGTACAGGTGCCCTCGACTTCACAGGATCAATTACAGGATCAATACTACGACATGATACAAGTCCATGATGGAAACTGAGACGTGGACTGGAGCTGATTTGCGTCATGTGTTTCAGATGTTTACAATAAAACAGCTCAAGCAGGTCTGTAGCCATGGACCCATTTCACAGGCATGAAAGAAGTCTTGTTGTAGACCAAACAGATTCTCCAGGTGGAAACCGCTCTTGAAATATTATTGTCTACTTTAAGGACAGTTAGAAACGGGTTGTGTCAAACCTCCGGCTCTTTTATTCATCTGCAGTGGCTCACTTGTGGCTCTGACAAAAAAGATACATGAATATAAATATGGAATTAAGCAATGGTTGCTTTTTTTTGTTTGTTTGTTTTACATTTTATTTCTTATTCATCGGTTTTGTGACTCTCTACACTCTCAGACTGTAAGAATGTGTAATGTTATGTGCATAGATATGACATTAAAAAAATAATTTAATATTTTATCAACCAAAATATGGATTTTAGTCTGTCTATCACCAGGCATCTTATCACTTTCATTTAGCCAATCCCCGGTAACCTTGGCTATCACTGATATTTACACTGAGTCCCCCTAGCTATGGATGACAAATCCCCCAAATAAAAGTTGTGTCTGAAAATAGAGAATTTAACAGTGCATGGACAGATTTTTATGGTTTTCACTGCCAAAACTGCCAGCTTACCCATATGCTTGATCTGCAGCTGGACTGTAGTCAAAATCCAAATTGTCTAATGTCCAATTTTTATGTATTTATTTATTTATTTTAAAGCTGCTAGCTTAGGCTGCTATACATTTTATTTATTATAAAAGAGGTTTTAATGTTATTCATTTGCACAAACACAAGTAGGATTTGCAGTGGCATGCATAGCTTTATATTTACTCTGTTTCAGAATAGGCCTACACATGCTAATTGATATATTTTCCCTTCCTTTTGCCTTCAGAACTGCAGAGATTTTGGTCCATATTGGCATGCCATGGGGGCACTGTGGTCATAAAGAGATGGACATGATCAGTAACAATACACAGGTAGGCTGTGGAGTTTGAACAAGGCTCAGTTGATAATAAGAGGCCCAAAGTGTGCCAAGAAAATATCCAGCACTTATTGCACCACCAGCAGCCTGAACCACTGATACTAATGGATCCATGCTTTCATGTCATTTACACCAAATTCTGACCCTGCAATCCAAATGGTGCAAGAAAATTGAGACTTCCACACTGTAATATACTCAATAAACTTTGAACACTGAGCAGACATCCAAGGCTGCCAGACTTGTAGCTTTGATTAAAAACTATTCAGGGAAATTCTTTAAAGTGGAAATTTGAATATAAAATACCTGCAGCATCATAAGCCTCAGCTCTACTTTGTGTTTAATGCTGACTAGCAATGTTTTGCACACTAAACTGGGATGGTAAACGTGATAAACTTTATAAACATCAAAATATTAGCACAACCATGTTAGCATGCTAATATTATCATTAAGCATTGCTCTGCTGCTATGCTAGCCCCTTCAAAGGCTCCCTTTATAAAAGGTTACACTGCTCCTTCTCCATTTAAATTGCTTTTTGAAACTCTTTCTGATCTGTGTATTTAATTTTATTTTGTGGCAGGGGACAAATCTGGCCAGTAAGCTGGGTGGTGAGCAACACTCATACTGGTTTGACCATAAATAGCTGACTGGCTCATGATGGCATACAAAACAGTTTAGGTCTTTTACACTGAATGTTCTAACTCAGAGGCCTCAGGACATTACAGTAGAATGCGGTGATGACAGTCTGGCCCTGGGTGATGAATTCAAGGTGCACAACCCTGTGAAGGTTGAAGAAAATTTCAAGCATGCTCCTGACCTGATATGCCACCTTCAGGCTAGCAAACTGGACCGTTCCTCTGAAAACTGCTATTTGGTCTGTGGGCCATAGCTGGAGAGCCACAAGCTCTCATCACCACTGATTACCCTTGACATGAAGGTTGGGTTTGAGAATGAAGTTTGCTCTTTGCACAAGTATGAAGCCCATGGTGAAATCAAAAAGGCAAATGGGATTTCCAGGGAGTTCTCCAAACATAACAGGAGAGGTGGGAGTGTTGCACAAGGAGACAGCCTTGAAGGGGAAAACAGCCCAATTAAATTTAACTCAAGTATGGTTTTAGTTTTTTTATGGGAATTGTGAAATATTTTGGGCAGACTCACAGAGTCATGCATGGCTGTAAACTGCTTTTTTCGTTTACTTGTTTGATTGGTTGAGCAGAATAATTCCTATTCTTCAGACCCTTCAAGATCATTTCAATTAAAAAGAAAACAAACATCTCCCCATCCCCGAGTGTTCACAGGTTAAAAGTTTAGGGAAGTCCTAAAAAAATTCCTAAAATTTACATTCCAGTGGCACAGTAAGTTTTGCTAAACAGCAGTTTCTGTTCCCTCAAGTCACAGCCACTGAATGATGATTAAATGCTAAAATTTTGCATAGCACACATAAAGCAGACTCAGCCAGTACATTCACACTTCAAAATTTGCAAACACAGGTTATAGTTTATAGCAGAACAATTAGCACTGTAGTTACAAACTGTTATTAATTATGCCGTGGGATATTGTATCAATAATGAAAAAAAAAAAAAAAGACTGCCTGACGTATCGCTGAATGTAAAAACTGAATCCTCTTTGACAGCGCTCCTATACCATGCTGTCTTAATCGGACCCCTGCTGAGAACACCGGCCACCGACCCCCACTTAGCGAAAGGGCAAACACTCCCAAGAGGATCCTACAGCTCATCATGACAGAGAGGATCATCGTGATGTTGATTCTGCCTCTGTCATTGTATTCATATGAATGGTGGGAAGAGGATGGTTTCACAGATCTTTCCTGCTGTGGCCAATTCCACATCCCCTTTTACAGATATCAAGACATACAATTCAATCAGCACAAGAAGTTTTCCATAATGAAAATTGTGATCCAAAGGCCTATACATGCAAATGCAGACGTTCCCTGTGGGAAGTCATACACTAAATCCCCATTGGCAAAACGAGTCGACATCAACATGATATCTTGTCAGTCAGGTCTAATTCTGTATTCAAACTTAATGGTTCCTGACAAGCATTTCACCAGTCGACAGGGGACCAGAGGGAATGTGCCACAGTGTGCATGACCACTCAGCAAATTCACATTTAGCATTTCATTCCTCCTGCTTGGACAGAATGAATTATTCATCCTTGATTCTATCACATTGATCCACACAGACAAAACTCCCTAAAACCCCCCAAAATGTTAAATGTTAAATGGTTTGTACATCTCGCCCCTTGCTCCAGGGACAGCGCACGTTTTTCCACTGTATCTCTCTAATTCTGACATTCTCCTTCTATCCTTGACCCCCTTCCTCACTCCCTCTGTTATCTGAAATCATCTTAGGCCCTCCTTAGATTCTATTCATCAGAGCAGAAAGAAGCAGGCGCTGACATTGATATAAAAAAAATACCATCTGTGCCTCACAGGGGTAAAAGGAGCGAAAGAGAATGAGACAGAAAAGAAAGAGAGGGGCTTCAAATAAAACTGGCTCCGTTGTCTCCCTCTTGTCCCCCCTCGTCAATGCCATTTCAATTGAAAAGCGCAGTGGTAATTAAATTCCAGCAGGGGTTAGGGGCAACTGTGCGGCATGCTGACGGGGGGCTGCCCTGACAAAGATGACACAATTCAAGAGGACAGAGGGGGCGCCAGGCAGAAAAGGAGGGAGGGTGACAAATGTCGTATATTCACGTACACTGCCAGATTTGTACTACTCAATCTTTGTGACATTTAAAAAAAAAAAAGAAAAAAAAACATAAAATGAAATAGATATTCAGACTCAACTGAATCCCCCAATGACCTTTTCCGCAAATCAGGGAAATTCTAAACAGATCCGTCTTCTCTATCTGCGGCATTTGCAGAATACTCTGTAATGCTTTCAAGGGAGCGATTAGGTGGAGAAGAATTTGGGAAAGCTGTGTGTGTGTGTGTGTGTGTGTGTGTGTGTGTGTGTGTGTGTGTGTGTGTGTGTGTGTGTGTGTCAGCACAAACATGTGACTCAGAAGGACACTCGTCATTGATTCATATTATAGTAGTGCTAATCCAGAGGCTCCAGAGAAAGCCACACACTCCTGCTTTCCCTCTTTCCCCTTTCTGTATTAGCAAAACAACACAGCCGGTTAGTCTTGCACTGGAACAATTAACAGAGCATAATACTGACATTTTACCAAACTGCTGGAGAAATTAAAGATGCTCTCAGAAAGAAGCAGAAATGAAATCATAGTAAATTCTGCATTTTAGCACGTTTTATGCAAAGCAAAATTAAAGAGCAATGCAGCAGCATGTGGTGGGATTCAGAAGCTCGTTTCAAAATGTTTGCATCTGTCTTAATAATAATTAATGAGAGTCAAGTCTGATATGTGAGTCTCACTTTCCTTGAATATATCCTGTAAAATAATGTCTCACCTTCATTCCCAGCAATATTACATGCTGCAATGCCAGGAGAGTACACTAAAATACACTAAGATATGCTGGCTCCTACTGCTTTAAACATTTGGAAGAAAATGTAACTTAATCCTACCAGTGTTTCACTTCCACATCGGTCAATTTTATGAGAGCTGTCTTCTGCAGATCCCCTTTCATAAAAAGCATTTGTGCAACTCTGATGCCACCTACTGGACTTAGAAGTCAGTACATATGTTGTTAACCCTTAATACGTTTAGACTGAATGAGAACCGTCACCCAAAACACAACACATAGTTAATTGTTCTTCATAGCTTTAAACATTGAGATTAGTCNCCCCCCCACACACACACACACACACACACACACATTCAGGAACCTTTTAACCTCAGTCCAACTCTGCCCAGGTTGAAATGCTCCTTGGTTCATTCTGCCAACTTTATTAGTTCAGTATACCTCAAGTCTTGAGGTGATAAAAAAAAAAGTCCACTGCTACATCTGTTTTTTTGCAGCCACTGCCACAGGTCAGTCTTAGTAGTGATTTAAAATCTCCAGGATTTCCTCTTTAATGGCGATGGGAGAGTGCTGCTGGACACCTGGCCCACCAATGCTCGTTTCCCAGCAGTCATAGCCACAGTCTCTCAAATCCTGCACTGTACTCTGGACAATCAGGGAGTCGGTTTCTATAAAATAAGCAAGTTATAATAGGTAATGTGAGAAAAAGTCAAGACGGGATAAAAATAAGTCACTTCAGTTAAGAAGCTAAGACAAGAATATAAGGACTTGGTGTGCTCTGTGAGACTGCACCAAACATCAGCTGCTTTTTGCAAAGGAAATGGTCCAAAACAGGATGGTCTGGACATCATCTCAACAGTAAGGATGCAGCTGTACAGTGACACTGACAGTAACCACACAGGCTGCTCTGAAAATGGAAAGCTTTGGATTCAAGAGCAGCTTTAAAACATAAAGGTAAAATAATCCTTCCTTCCGTAACTTAAAGAGCTGCACTACTAAGAGCTGCAAATACCCTCTGAGAGCATTTAGACTAGACAGATATGAAACAGTCTACTTGAAAATAGCTGCAATTCCCTCACTCAGAAACATTTGCTAAGAAAACAAATAAAAAAGCATTTGGAAATCTATTTGGAGTGGTTAAGACTTATTAAAATTCAGTATGCTACAGGCTGCAGGCATAAACAAAGGCTGAACTTGCAGGTTTCTTTGCTTGTTTGCTTTGTCAAAAGGAGGATGATATAAAGTTTTCTCGTAACAATTGCATGATAATACCTGCACACCAAAGACCTTTTCTTGCACAGCCTTCTCATCATTTTCTGCCACTCAAATTATTTCGCAGGCAAAGAGTGAAGAAGAATTTGAGAAAAAAAACCCTCACTGTCAGCAGGAGTCTGACAGTTTAGCTCTTCAAACATCCCTCATCAAAATTAATTCATTATAAGACCAAAGACCAATCAGTTGAAGGATGTGGGAAAATGAGGGATTAATTTGAATTATGCAAGTCATCTAAACTGGAAAGGTAATTATAACAGCACATAAAGTACATTCCTTAAAAAAAAAAAATAAATAAAAAAATCTGTTCAACTTTACTCTCCGCATAATCATTTAAAAAAAAAAAAAAGCTCAGTGGCAATCACAGTGGTCTACAGCACCTGGTCTCAGAAGCGTGATGCCACAGCCTCCTCCTCCTGCACCTGTTAGCTTGCTGTGGAGCCCTTTGGCCAATGTGACCCTGCACAGTGTGTCCAGGGCAGGGTGCCCCACACCCATGACATTCAGATGGTGCTGGTTGATATCAATGAGCTCCTGTAAAGGATATCAGACAGCTGTAATTAATTCATATGGAGAAACATCAGCTATGTGGGCATGAACATGGTTTCCCTGGTTTAGATATTTTTCTATCAAAGGCACAACAGTTAACAACACTAGCTAATGTTAGCCTAGAAATAAACTCCCACTTGATGGCTATTTAGGTTAGCCAGCTAGCTTATACTTGGGTAGCTAGCAACTGTATCATATCTGAGTGTAAATGCTATTTGACTAACCTGTTAATGAGGTCGATGATACTTATTTATGTATGATGTAAAATAGTCTTGACTTTAGCTAATAATTTATTTTGCGAAACAAAGTGAAGGTGCATAACTAGCAGTTCTTGCACTGGTCACTTCGTAACATCAAAGTCAGCTTTATCTCAGTATATGTGGTAGTCTCTTGGCCACTGTACCCCATATAGTAATGTGCAAAAGTCTTGTGTCACCCCTCGTTCTTTACATTGCGCTTGGAAAATGGGGGAAGGTGCAGTGATTTGCTGAAATGTGCAAACATACATGGAAATACAGTATATAAGACAAAAACAGAGTTTGCACAATTCTAATGAGTTTGAAAGACAATATTTATTTTTATTTTCCAGCAGAGCCTGAACTCTCTTAGGCAGCTTTCTTCTTATTTCTTTAAGTAGTCTTCAAGAATAGTTCTCCATGCTTCCTGAAGGACAGTCAAAGCTCTTAATATTGGTTGACTTTTGTTCTGTTCTCAGTCAAAATGATTCCACACTGCTTCGATAATGCTAGGTCCGGGCTCTGGGGAGGCCAATCCATGACTGACAGTGTTCCATTGTATGTTTTTCTATCCAGATGTCCTTTTATTGCACTAGCAGATCAACATCAAGCTGAAAAATGAAGCTGTTGCCAATCAGACACTCCCAGATGGAATTGCATGGTGGCTCGAAAACTGATGATACTTTTCTGTGTTCTTAATTCCATCAATTTTGACAAGATCTCCAACACCACTGACTGAAATGCAGCCCCAAACCATGACAGAGCCTCCACCGTGTTTTACAGATGGCTGTAGGCACTGTTTTACCTCTCTCCTGACCCCCTTACATTTTGATGACAATTTGAAGCAAACATTTGGCTTCTTGACAGCCACTCTTCCACTGAGACCATTTCTGACGAGGCTTCAGTGAACAGTAGATGAATAGACTGAAGGGCCAGATGCATCTCTCTGGTCCTGTGTCAGGTCTTTGCTGGATTTTCCCCTATTTCTTGAGAACATGACTTTCAGATATGGTTCATCTGCTGTAAATAGTTTTTAGGCCTGCCCCTTCTTCTTTTGTCCTCCACTTGTCCAGTTTCCTCAGATTTTCAAGGACACACTGCACACCATGCTGAGATATCCCAATTTATCAGCTAATAGTTCTTTGGAAAATACCTTGCATGTACAAAAATACTATTTTATGCCTGTCAAACTGTTCTTTGGTATTTTTTAAAGATTCAGCTCAAGAAATCAGAACAAACTATTTGTGCCTAAAGGCCCAATTTAAAATCGTTTTCACTGCTTAGCTGCCTGTTATGTGCAGACACAACACTGGTTCATACCTTGAGTTAGGTCAGTGTTAAGGGGCTCAACAAACAAAAAAACATTCCTCTGAAAATGCTCAGGTACAAGGACTGGACTGAAAATGAGTGAAGCAGCAGCAAATGTGCAAAGAAAAACTGTGAAAGACCTTCAGAAAGTCTGGAGAACTATTGTTCAAGACCACTTTTTAAAAAAATACTCCCGTCTCACTCATTGGAAGCAAAATATAAAGAAATGAGGGGTGGTTCAAGATGTTTGCACCGTATCATACATTACATACAGTTCAATGTTTATTTTGGATGCAGAGGATCATCAAAAATAAATATCAATGACAACTAATGTCATGTTTATAATGCAAGATATTTTACAAACTCTTAATATTTTGTACCTCTAGAATATTGTAATGCTCTCCTGTGATGGGCTCACAGGTCATCTCTGAGAGGACCTTCTCACAAGTGCAGGAAATGGCATCAACTGAGTCAAGAACAGGGCCCATGATGGATGGAAACTACAGGAGGGGAAAACAAAAACAAAAGAAACTTGTGCAATATGATAACCATCTGTGCACGCGTTTTTTTTTAAAAATAAATCGTGGCTGCCTTTTGACGGATAAGCTGCATAAAAATACAGATTCTAAGATGGCAGGTTTGACTTGTGCTCCAGCTTGATCACAACACTGTCACAACACCATTCAGGCCAAATTCTCTGTCTGAGACAGAAAACTGCACACCTGCTGGTGTCACCAAGGCAACAGCACACAGGGGTGCCGGCTAAGAGTTTAATTTTAATATTTTATGAAGGCACTCAACACCACGCTCAGGAGTATCTGCCAAGCAAAAGCACCGCCTATTATATTAATTACAGTGTCAGCAAGTAACACACGGGGGAGGAAGAAACCATTTAGTACCTTGTTAATTTTGTCCTTCACACCGGCAACAAGTACCTTGGTGCTTCGTGGTACTTTGGTATTAGTGAGGAGGATTCTTAATAATGGCACCCTGGAAGTAAAACAGACAGATCAGAGAGTTCATTCAGATGTATTATTAAGGTGCTTTGCTGATGTACTAATTTTGTCCAGAAAGTGAGTTTGTTAATTGACCCTTTAAATGAAATCAAATTAATAATCCTTCTTTAGTACCTGCTCAGTGGTATTATCTTTCCAGCCAAGAATCTGAGCATACCGCCTACAAAAACCAAACCATAATCATTAAAATCATAATCATCAGAGGACAATGAACAGTGACAGTGGAACACTCTGATGTGTACATGAAAGAGTGTGGTATAAAATTAAAGGAAGGTGTAAGAAGCTACATATTTTAATGCCTCACCCCACGTTCCTACAGCGTTGTCCACTCCTGAAGGATTACCGTGGATGATCATCTCCCCTTGGAAAGCCCAGCTATTGATTAGCTCCAGATCCTCCTGACACCACCTGCAATCATTTTAAAATAAAAGGAAGAAGTTGACCAAAACTCTGTCTTTTATAACCAGCTGCCTCTCTATTATCTAAGCATACTTTGGTATATAGGTGGGACACACAACTATATGCTCACTAAGTGAATATAAAAATGACTGTGATTGTGCATTTGAAGCACACCACAAAACCATACTAGCAATACAGCGAAACAATAAATAAAATGTACTGGTGTAAAATGTAGCTGTTGTGGACTGCAATACACTGCACACAGTTGTGTTATAGTGCTGACCAAAGCTATCCATCATTTTTTTCTTTCTTTTTAACAAGTAGAATGTTATAATTTAAGGCCTCACATTCAGCTTCAAACCAAAAGCTTGTGCGACACAATTTCCATTGTGTGATGTGTAATTTAAAATTTTACGCTTGCTGTCCCTTTTTTGTAATACTGTCGTGATACCTGTGCACAATAACAGCTGACAGCAACAGCTCATGATGGAGCCATGCACAGTACCTGGCGGTGTGTTCCCACTCTTTGAGAGGAGGGGGGATGGATCCGCTTGCATAGAGCAGAGCTGCGGCTAAACACACAGAGTAGGCGGCACTTGACCCAAGCCCTGCTCCAGTCGGCAGCTCCGACCACACAGACACCGTCAAACTGGGCAGCTCACTGAGAAAATAAATACAAAAACTGTGTGTGTAGAATTTAAATGCTGCATATATGACTGTATATGCCTGTAAGTTATACCTCTGAACTGTAACAGTACAAAAATATTTATAGATAACAGAAACTTGCAACCGTATCCCCAAAATGAGAACAAGCAACATGTGAGCATCACTATACATTTAAAATCATTCTTAGTTCTCATTTCCAATCAATTATCACTCTTTTTTTGTAATATATTGAGTATATTTCATTAAGTCAAGTAGATTATATGCTATATCCCCGTCTTTACATTCACGTTAACTGTCACAGTTACTGTACATACACTACTGTATTCAACAGAAACTTTCTTGGCACTTCTGTCAATGCCTGCCAGGGATGCTGCTTTTGGGCAGAGGTGAATACTGTAAACTAAATGTCCAGCTCTCCTTTCTCTTGAGAGGAAAATACATACAGACATTAGGGTGTAGAGTGGCTCAGTGCCAGACTCTCATTAGCAACCATCCTGTCACAACCCATCACCTCTCTCAGACATGCCAGCGCCTTGTCAGCGCCGATTAAACCTCCCGACAACCTGCTGTTTAATGCTCCTCAGCATCCTTTCTGTTCATAGCTGCCGAAGCTGTTAATACTAACATCCGGCCATTGCTTTACCATCTTCATTTTTAAAGAAGAGAGATTTTGCCCTGAATCTACTTCATCTGTAACTATAAGTTTGGGAATTAAAGTTACAATTAAGAGCTGTAAAGAGTAAATATGGGACAACTGCAGCTGGTGACATGTTTATTCATTTACTCAAGTGGACACAAGAGCTGATCAATATAAATCTACTGTAATGTGCATTTCATTTGAATAAGGACGTCTAAATATAAGCACATGGGATCATCGCTGTGAAAAGAATAAAACATAAAATGCAAGAAACCCCACTATTATATACTACAGTATGTCATGTTACACATAATAAGTGGGATTATTCAGCCTGATTGAATTTACTTTAAACTGGGCTGTAGCTCTCTCTCTCTCTCTCTCTCTCTCTCTCTCTCTCTATAAAACACACACACTGTACAGTTTAGACAAGATGAGTAATTTTGGCATTTATCATTACTTGTCTGCACACTGTCTGAATCACCTGTAGGTGGACAAAGTAATAGCTGCAGCCACTTTCAGTTGCACTGCCTCTGGGCAATGAGTTTACAGCTGCAGTCTTTCATCATTTTTACAGCAGTCCTCTTTGAGTGTGTACTTTTGAGAGCTTGCCTTTAACACCTGTGTAACCTGTGAGCTAATACAGAAATGAAACCTTCTCTTTGTTCAGATGCTATAACAGAATTATAACAGAAATACTATTCTGTACTTCCTAAACAGCAAAGATTTTGGCAGAACTTTGTGGGTTTTTTTCCAGACAAGTGACCTTTAACTCTGGTGAAGTTTCACCTCCACTACTCCCCCAGAAGCACAGAGGAATCATGATAACAGACTTCCCGTCACTCAGCACAGAATACTCTGTCTGACAAAAATAAAAATTATATTACGCTGTAATGGTCTGTCACACAATGAGGTATCTATAAAAACAAGCATTTAGTCAAATCGGTGATTGCTTACAGGTTGTCAAATATGAACCAGTATCAGTATTTTTTTATGCTTTTTCTGACAAAAATAGCTACAGATCTGCCTTTTTTCTGTCTGTCATTATGTTTTTGTTTTGATAAAATATGCACATGATAAGAAGAATAGCAGTACTCTCTCACCCTGATCCAAACAGCGAGGTGTAGAGGTAAAGGAAGGATAGGGTGGCCATGTTGCAAGTATCCAAGCTTCCATTGGTTACACCAATAAATTCCCGCAGTCTCTTCACAAGTTCAGCATCCAGACGTTGCACCTCATCCCTCTTACCTAATAACATCAATTAAAAGGCATATCACAGGAACACACTTTGATCAGTAGTTGTACAAAACCAAGGCATATAGTGCAATCTAGAAGAATTATTTTAAGATGTATTCATCAGTTAAGAGTTTTATTAGTTAGGGTGTCCAAAGGCTGATATTATAATAATCTCCTTAGACAATAAATGGAAGTTTAAGGCTGCAAAAGAACTCGATAAATATTGCTGACCCAGAAGCTCATAAGTTAAATCACTTTGGGCGGTGGTGACTTTATAGTAACACCAATGATTCTCCAATAATACTGAGCAAAACAGTAAATGGGGTGCACTTTTTTCTACCTTTACAGACAACGCATTTACAATTTGTCTCTCATTTATCGACAGACCCATACACCACTGATGCAGTGAACATATTGTTCTACCACCCAATAAAATTAGCCCAAAATCTGCGTCAATGCCTAAATTTCATTGTAGGATGCATGACCTGCGTGCAATATTATAAAATCTGACTTTGCAGGACTTAGTGATCCCCACTGCTCAGATGTATCTTACCACAGAAGTAAGGAACAAGCTGCTTCAGCTGTGAAAGGTCCCAGCAGAGGAATGCGTCGATATTGGGGAGGTTGATGCAAACCTTGCCAGTAGTGGTGGCTTTCAATCGCAAATATGTCCTCAAGTTCAAACTCACAGCTATAGCCACCTGAGATGAAGCAACATCAGAGCAAGCAAAACGTTAAAAGATTTTTTTTTTAAATCACTGTTTTGTTATTTTAATTTTAGGATATTAACTGCAGTTAGTGCCATTTTACCAAATGTATGCTATGGCTTTATGGCAGCTGGGTGCGTTTTGCTTACAGTGCAATATTCAAATGATGGGAAGAGACTATTAAAAAGGAGCCCTTGTCAAAAATAAATAACAAAGCCAAGAACTTTAAGTATAAAAATGTCAGCTTTGTAATTAGAAACCTAATTTGATAAATTTCAGGATACACGTGTCGTGTTTTTGCAAAGATGTTTTGACTATGATATAATACACTCATCTTCAGAGGTTACCTTTCCGTGAACCACTGCATGCTCTCCGTGTAGGATCGCCTTTCCAGGAGCTGACACGTAAAAGTCCTTCACTTGCATCTCTGTAGGAGCTTCCAGAGTACAAAATATGTTCAAATCTGCGTAACTCAGTTGCTTCAGTTAAACTTTTCACTGACAGCATTAATAACAGCTAGCTTAGCTAGTGTTAATCCGCTGAACCAGCAAGAAGCAGCAGACAGCTCACTCCCACAGCACTGTCCTTTACGCGAACTTTAATGATTAGAAGTTTAACTAATTACTTTTACGATTAAAAAAAGCCCACGGAGCTACAGACTACACCCAGTTTCTCTTCATGAGCATCAGAGAGTGTTAAAAGGCGAGCTGACATACAGAACGAGGGACGAACGAGGATTTCCTGTAACCAATCACCTCCCCCCCAGCTGGTCGAGCGTATTTTCTTCTGACCAATCAGCGTCCAGAACTCTGCCACCATAGCGTGAGTTGACCAATCATGCGATGTAATGGAAACGCCCATGAAGTACGGACACCACAGATGGACAAAAAGACTGTGCCAACGTCGTTTACAGTTGCTGCTGCTACCTTGTAGCTAAAAATGACATCGTTTATTACCAGACCTGCTCTCCTTCGCGGCGTTGTAGCGACGTGCAGGTTCATAAGCGAGCATCGCGCAAAGAGACCATTGTTTTCAGTCAGAAGGTAGTTGTACTGTGCTGTCCTGTCTCAGAGTTGGTGTGCAAAGTGTTGCGCTCTTGTTCATGTGTTTCACGTAGCTGTCTGTGTAACTAGCAAAGCTGCTGGTTAGTAGCTGTTAGTACACAGATCATTATTAAAAAAATAAAAAAAACAGCAGAATTAAACTCACCGGCCACTTTGTTAGGTATACCTGTTCATCTGCTTGTTAACGCAAATATCTGATCAGCAAATCACATGGCAGCAACTCAGTACATTTAGGCATGCAGCCATGATTCAGACGACCTGCTGCAGTTCCAACTGAGCATCAGAATGAGGAGGAAAGGTGATTTAAGTGACATTGAACGTAGCGTGGTGTTAGATATAGTGGTCTTTCAGAAACTAGTGATCTACTGGGATTTTCCCACACAACCATTTCTAGGTTTTACAGAAGAAATAAAATATTCAGTGAGTGTCAGTTCTCTAGGTGAAAATGTCTTGCTGATTTTAGAGGAGAACAGGCTTCTTCAAGCTGACAGATAGGCAACAGTAACTCAAATAACTACTCCTTACAACAAGAACTAGACAGTGAAACTACAGTTTACACAGGCTCACCAAAATTAGACAATAGAAAATTGGAAAAACGTTGCCTGGTCTGATGAGTCTCAGTTTCTGCTGTGACATTCAGATGTTGGGGTCAGAATTTGGTGTAAACAACATGAAAGCATTGATCCATCCTGCCTTGTATCAACAGTTCAGGCTGCTCGTGGTGGTGGATATTTTCTTGGTACACTTTGGGCCACTTAAGTAACATCATTGGGCATCATTTAAACATAACAGCCTACCTGAGAATTGTTGCTGACCATGTCCATCCCTTTATGGCCACAGTGTACCCATTTTCTGATGGCTGCTTCCAGCAGGATAATGTGCCATGTCACTAAAGTCAAATAATCTCAAACTGGTTTCTTGAACATCACAGTGAGTTTACTGTACCCAAACGGCCTCCACAGTTGCCAGATCTCAAGCCAATTGAGCACCTTTGGGATGTGGTGGAATGGATATTTCCTTTGAGAAGCCACTTAATGTTTTATGTCATGGGTATTTTATGTCGCGTATTTGTTGTGATTTATATTCTATGTTATATTTTTAGTATTTTTTTAGATGTTTTGAGTTGGTATGGCTGCTATCTTGTCCAGGTCTCTCTTGTAAAAGCAAATGTGATCTCAGTGGGACTTCCTGGTAAAATAAAGGTAATAAAAATTCATATCATGGATGTGCCCCTGACAGATCTGCAGTAACTGCATGATGCTATCATGTCAATATGAACCAGTTTCTCTGAGGAATGTTTCCACCACCTTGTTGAATCTGTGCCGTGAGGAATTAAGTCAGTTCTAAAGGGAAAAGGGGGTCCAACCTGGTACTAGCAATGCATAATTAATAAAGAGGCCAGTAAGTTTATACAAATATTAAAATTCTTTTTTAATATATCCTCTTTTTTTCACAACAGTTATGCCACTGGCGAAGACAACAGAGTGCCCAAAATATACACCAAAACAGGAGACAAAGGTTATTTATCATCTTCACTCAGAAACCACTACCTTACCTCACTGTACTGCAGTATTAAAAAAAAAGGTCCTGATTCTTTCTTAGGTTTCTCAAGCACATTTACAGGAGAAAGGAGGCCAAAAGAAGATCACATTTTTGAAGCCTTGGGGAATACAGATGAGCTGTCATCAGCTATAGGGTAAGATTTCTACTATTCAAATATTGCATGTCATTCTAGTGCATGTTTTAGAGATATGCCTTGCCTGAACTTACCATCTTTCCATGTTTTACAGGCTGGCTAGAGAGTTTTGCCTTGATAAAGGTCACACATTCACTTATCAACTGGACAAGGTGTGATTTTTGCTATGCTGCATTAACTTCCTTCAATGCTGACATTGTAAATTCAACAGAGATAAGGTTTTTGATTGTTTGGCTTTTGTCACCTCAGATACAGTGCATTTTACAAGATGTGGGCTCCAACATTGCTACCCCTCGATCATCTGCAAGAGAAAGCCATATAAGTATGACAACTCTGGCTAATCCAGTCAGTAAAGTTTTTTTTTTTTTAATTGTATCCTCAGTGATCACTTAATTTTTTTTCCTACTTTTGCCAGAGAAAACAAAATTTGCTGCACAGCCAATTGTGGAGTTGGAGACTTGGATTGATAACTTTACAGAAGAACTCCCTTCTTTAACCAGCTTCATTTTACCAGTAAGCTTCTGCACACACATAAAGATCTACACGTTCCTGTTGAACCAATACCTGCTCCTGTGTGTTTCACAGTCTGGTGGGAAGAGTAGCGCAGCTTTGCACTTGGCTCGGACAGTCTGTCGGAGAGCAGAGCGCAGGTCGGTTTTAGTACAAGCCACAAAACAGCCTTAATGATATCAAATAATTTGCAGTTGGCTTTGACATTTGTGTTTTGGTCCTAGTGTTGCTCCAATTGTTCGTTCGGGGGAGGCAGATCCAGATGTTGCAAAGTTCTTGAACAGGTCAGTCTTGTACCTTTACAAAATAATACAAGACTTGTTTCTTCCACCACACATCTGAGAAAAGGTCTTTTTTTTCCTCTCCCCCACTCAGGTTGAGTGACTACTTGTTCACTGTTGCCAGATATGCAGCTATGAAAGAAGGCAGTGAAGAGAAAATCTACAAGAGACCTGAATGACAACATTCTCACAAAGATTAAAACAAGAGCCTTGTTTTGGAAATGTAGATACTTTATTCATACTGTAAATTCAATACATAGATTTGATGCAGGTTTTTTTTTCCATTTATTAAATGTAAAAATCACAGGTCGCAATAAATAGCAAGTGTACATCCAAAATAACCATATACTATAAATTTTTTTATATAAATTTCAAACATGCATTCAACTAAGTTAATATACAGTTAACATGTTTCTCTGTAGAAATCCATTCTTGGTGGTTCTATAATACGCTCGCCTGTCAGCCCTGTTTGGGGGTGGGGGGACAGTTGCTTTTATTCCAGTGTCACAGAATCTGGCACCAGCCCTGGCTCTTCTGGGAAAGGCTGCTGGCCCATGTCATTAGAGACAGATTGCGGTCATCAAAGGGCGGATAACGCAGATAGGTTACACACTCAAACCGCGCGCTTCGTAGCAGGCACGATTTCTTGTGAGAAAAGGTATCAAAGCTGTAACGGCCATGGAAGGAACCCATTCCACTGGCA